>JAPYZC010002062.1:0-27777 GCA_030522665.1 Ichneumoninae sp. A BG-2022a
TGCGTGTGCGTGTGCGTGTGCGTGTGCGTGTGCGTGTGCGTGTGCGTGTGCGTGTGCGTGTGCGTGTGCGTGTGCGTGTGCGTGTGCGTGTGCGTGACATCAAAACGGTTTGACCAATACCGGTTTAAATTGAAATTTAACACGCGGGTAGAATGGGTCAATCATCGTAGTTCGTCAAAATGTTGGCCGAACGCTTTCATTCATTACCTTATTCATTAATAAGGTAATGAATGAAATCCGTCTTACGCGGATTAGAATTTTTTCAAAAAATGTTGTGGATGCTCACACAATTTGTAAGCTATCGGGCTGAAAAATTGTGCGCAATGGAATTATTATAGTTTGATGATCGCTATTGGATTTGGCGAGAAACGATTGAACCGTTAACATTTTATAAGATTTTGAAATTTTTATAGACAATGAGTCTATAAGACAATGAGTATTTCACGTCAGCCATATGTTGACACATCAAATATTTAACTATGACTAAAATATATTTTACTCCTAGTTAAATATTAGCTATAAGTAGTAAATCCGTGATCAGCGGAACAAAATACTTTACACATGGTCCAAGACGAGTAATGTTAGACATACTTATAGACGAGTAAACAATTGTATACAAAATCTATATCAAGTATTGTGAAAAATCGGGATTTATAGTATTTTCAATCTGCTTCGTGATGAAATTAGAGAAAATTCACACGATAGCTTATATGGCGGGGATTTAAGAGTATTTTATGGGGTCGTTACAGGGCAATGAATTGCTTCCTCATTATTTACTTTTCCTCACAAAGCCTTATTACTCCATTATTACACTATTTTTTGCTGCACGATGAAGTCAGATGATCGCAACAAATGCTTTTTCATAAAAGCTTTGCAAATAATAATAAGTTACATGAGGAAAAGATGTCAAAATTTCAATTGTTTTTGTTATACGCCTACCAGCCTTTCTTCATTTTCAATAACGTTCATGCAAAACCATTGTATAACAAAAATTCTCGTTACACCCTTGTTAATTCCGCGAACGCCCTTTTTAACACTGCGAACAAGGTACAGCTGATGCATGCTACACCCTCTCGATAGACTGTAAACAATAGATTGACGACCTTCGCGGGTGAGAGAAGGGGGGGGGGGGTGTTCTCGAAAGTCGAATGAAAGGGTTGCCACGATCGATGCCGAGCGACAAGAGTACCGAGCGTTTCTTCTTTTTTTTTCTTCTCTTTTTGAAAGAAGAAGAACGCGACAATAAGAGATACCCGTGCAGAAAGAAGGGTGTATGGGTTACAATTGCATACATGCCGGAATAGCTTTCGCAATTTATCTATCCTGTTTTTGTCCGATTAATTTTTTCTTGTCTTTCATTAGTGATATGAAAGCCATTAGTGGAATACCATGTCAAATTTTGAGATAATTTAACGCTGTAAAAGGGCTGAAGCTTGTGTGATAAACTCATCCATATTTGTACACATCTCGAACGGGCATATTAAGCAATCAATTAAAAGGCGCTGTTTTTCCACGTGGAAACAAGTGTTTATGGCATGTATTGACAAATATTTGTTCTGTATGAAATATTTTTTGCCGGCAAATTTTTGATATATTTCCGCAAATATATGTCTCCAAATATAAAAGCAATCTTGAGTTGGTTATGTGAATAATGTCAAAACGCCGAGTTTGACATATTTCGAATGTAGTTCTTTACATATATTTGATATCCCTGGGGTTTCGAAAACGCGATCGGACAACTAAGGATATGTCTGATTCGGCGATGATTACAACAATGGGAAACCTACCAAGTGATAATTCCATGAACATTAGCGGCAATCCAGCGATAACGAGCATTACGGTGAACGGTATAAGAAATGCACCGCCACCATTAGAATAGCAGAGATAAGGGAATCGCCAGACGTTCCCCAGTCCCACGCTGTACCCGAGGAGTGAGAGAAGGAAATCGAACTTGCCGGTCCACGTACCGCGTTCCGGATGCTCGTCCTCGCCATCCTGAAGTGGCGCTTGGCTATTCGCCACCGAGTATTTGTCCTCGTTCTAAGAAGAATAAAAAGAGGGTCAAGAAAAACGTCGATTTACCGACAAATTATCATCTACGAAACTTTTGTTTTATCTGCGAAAGAAGAAAGAAAGGAAATCAAATTTAAAAAAGGCTGCACTCACGTCCCAGCAGTCCAGATAATGTCGAATTCGTGGCGAAGCGTCCTCCATCCTCGCGCTTTATCCTGATTACAGGCAATATAAATTCGTGGTCCAGTCACGAATTAAAATATTTTCTACAGCTTCGTCATCACTTCATTATCACTATTATCATCGACCGAGATCTTCTTCTCATGATTTTCTTGTATTTTCCGATTACGTACGGCTATCGGACTATCACACTTAGCTTATCTCTCCGTTAGGCCGCGTGTAAATCTATCGAATACAGCCCTTTTACAAAGTTCTTCGACAAGGCAGCACAACTATCTCGGTATTCCATGAATACGATCACTCTTCATCCCGGCTTTTCATTTCGTCGTTTTCTCATCCCGATATAATATATTTACGACACTCGTTATATAGTCCCGGGTGCTGGTGGTGCTGCTTCTCCCGGGCATCGGCCCGCGTGCCATAAGTCGCGAGACCTACAAAAAGTTGTAAAAAAAAAAAAAAAAACATTTACGGTGTTAGTTAATTCCCATGCCAAATTTAAGCTCGATACCTCCATGTTTACTCAAATTAGACCTTTTTTGGTAATTTTCGAAAATAATCAAAATTCCATAAAATCTGATCCCTTCGGTAGATTTCGGACAAATTCAATACCAAAGGACTTTGATAAAAAAATACTATATTCGTGTGCAGTTTTATGACGATAGCTCAAAATTTTCGAAAGGTAGAGAGAGCTACCACAGACTTTTTGTCAAAAATTTCGAATTCCCGTAAAATCCCGAAACGGGTTGCAATCTTCATGAAAATTATATCAAAGGAGGAGACGTGACCACTCTACTAGTGTACTAAATTTGAAAACTGTATCCCAAGCCATTTCCGAGTTATAGTAATTCTAAGCGATGCACGCTGTCACACACATACATCCGGACGCCACCTAAAAAATCACATTTCTCGACGTTTTCGACAATTTTTTTAAATGCTGACATCAAAATCTCAAAAAAAAAATGTTTTCGCGAAAACATAGGTTCCTCTATGACGAAGCAAAACGATCGAATCAAGCTCGTAATGAGTTAATGTGATTTCGGAATTTTTAACCGAGTATCCATAATGCGTATCTATCGTACATCGAACCAGGGAAAGGAAAGAAAACTTACCATCCCCAATTTTGTATTTCCGTTCCGAGATTTTTCCGGCAAAGTCTCTTCGCATTATCGCCGAACCGTCGTCAACATCTCACGGACGATCCCATCACAATTACATACTCACAAACTCGCGAATGTATCGTAAAAAAAGAAAACAGAAATCAACATAAAATGAAATTAAATGAATGAAACTGAATCCATGATGAAATAAATTGTCAGTCTATCCGTCGTCGCTGTTCCAGTCAGCTGTTCCGGCCGAGGCTAGAGGTCATAGCGTCTCGAACGGGTGCGCGATTACCGGATAATGCGCGCGTGTTCACCGGCGAACGGAAGAGTCGACGAGACGATGAGCCCGCAATTTCGTTATTTCCACGGCTCCCTCACTTCATCCGTAAAAGATTTCGCATGACCGAAAATCTTCGTACATTGTTTCTTCCGTACGTCTTGAAAAAAAAAAAATGAAGGAGCTTTGCGCTATGACGTGTGGTATCCGTGAGTGGAGCGGAAGACGATGCGCGAACGATTAACACCGACGAGTAAGGCGGACATACGGATAATGCGAGAGTCGATCGAGCAGCGTCCTCATCGCAATAGATATTGCGTTAGCGCAGTAGTAGATATAAACTTGTTGGTACGGACAGTGGGAAACGGCCCGCGCCCGGCCAACCCGCCAGTCTGCTTATGGGAGACTTTCGCCCCCGTCGAGAGCCGCGGAGCCTCGAACTCGACGATCGATCGATATAACTGCTCCTGCGAGCTGCGTCCTACCCTAAACCTTGCACTCGTCGCTTTCATCCCCTTCCATCCCGGTACGATGAGCTTCGAACACACACACACACTTCCTCTCTCCGTCATCCTCGGTGTCGTATCTACCGTATCTCTTATCGCGATACGACTGGCTGTCCTCTCTCTTATTCGCACCCTCGCTTTTGCAGTTTTATCCTGTTTACGTAGATGCGAAGATATGGCAACGGTATGGGGATAATTTGGGATCATTTGGCTATGTTTTTGTTCCGGGATTTTTTTTTTCCAAGCGGAAAACAGCATGCGGCATTGTACTACTGAAAAAATGGAACATCCTTCTATGATGTTTATAGTGTTATCTTCATAAATTGAAGCCGTCTGGAAACGACTGGGCAATTGGATCGCCTTGTACGAAGATATACATAGCTGTTGGCCGTATCACCCTGAATTCATCCCGAGTTAACGTTCCGCCCACTCTGGCCGATGTCGATTTTCTCGAGGTTAATAACGAAGATTTGTCGACCTTGACATTCTACCTGACACAGAAATGTAGAGAGCTCTAGGTTTTCCGTTCGAAGAGGCGAGATTACAATAGAATTTGATATTGTGAACAATCGATTGGGCATCGAAGTTTATTTTTCGGGACGGAAAAGCCCCAAGATCGTAGGCTTGACAGAAGCAAAACTATTGATCGCGGGGAAATCTGTTGCGCCCATTATCGCGTCAGGCCATCCCTCATGAAAATTTATCATTGGTCGTCAAATGCTTACCATAGCATCTGAATGGTGTACTGAATGGTGCATTAGTGGTAACCATTCGCACTGAATGGTATGAATGGTGAACGATTGACACTTTCAATGGTTACGGTTCGTCCTTTGACCATTGGCGAATAGTAACCATTCGAAATGTAAAGATTCGTGTGTTATAACCATTCAGAGCGCAACAATTAATGAATGGTAACCACTCGAGACATTACCATTGATCAATTGTAACTATTGAGAACATAATTACTAAGCAATTGTAATCTTTTGAAGTATTGCCATTGACCAATTGTTACTCTTTAGAACCATACCATTGATGAATAGTACCTATTTGGAGCATCACCATTAATCAATTGTAACTGTTAGAAAAATTGCCATTGAATAGATGTAACTATTCGGGGCACAAGGATTGATTAATATTTGCTATTTCGGTCTTTACTTTTAACAAGTTGAACACTTAACTTGTAATAAACGGATTAATGAGAGCATTGGTTGCAATAAACTTGCAACAAACGGATTAATTACAGCAAACATTACATTTCGTTAAACTCAAAACGATAAACAGAATCGAACATCTCTTGTGAACATTTCTTATGAACATCAGAACGACTCTTGCACTGACCAAAGATCGCTTTAGAAATTTCGTCGATTTTCTGATATTTCCTACAATTATAAATACCCACGAATTAAAAATGATTATGCATTGTCACATGTTACTGGCGACTGAGCCATTAAAATACCAAATCAACTTTTATGTCATCCAGGTCGGAAAAATACAAAATTAATCGATAGTGCAGTGGCAGAGCTCTTGTCTAGTATGACGAAGGTCGTCGGTTCGATCCCAACATCAGTCGAAAGTTTTTCCCAACATAATTGCCAACATAATTAGATCGAGATTTGGCTCACAAGCAATAGTAACAAGGTAGAAAATCTCGAATACAAGAATACAATATGGATTTTTTTCTTCATATTATTTTCTGTAAATAATAACCAATGGTGACTATTAAAAAATTGTATGGTTACCATTGAGTAATTTTATGGCTACCATTGGGTAATTTAATGGCTACTATCGGGAAATTTAATGGTTACTATTGGGAAATTTAATGGTTATCATTGAGAAATTGAATGGTTGTTCGAATAGTCCGCCAATTAAAAAATAAGTCGATGCACTCTTACACGGTGCCTTTATATAGGTCATCCTTGTAGCGACTAGAGCCGTCACAGTCACCTCTTACTACGAGAAGCAGATAATTAGGATAAAAATGGGGAATATGGACCGGTCCATATATCATTGATTTAAGTGTTAATTGAGGTGGGCCATATTCACCACTTTTACCCTAAACACAAATCAGTAGCGTTATAAGGTATAAGGTATCTACTGATAAACTTTATTTATAACGTTAGGTAATCTTTAGTTAATCCTAACGCCGCCTCGCCCAATTACAAATTAATATACATTGTGCGGTAAATTTTAAGCCCAGCATTTTAATAGAATTTTTATATTAAGAGTGTCGATTTGATGCTTCATTTTTAAGTATAATATAGGAAATTTCATCAACGCCGAACCGCCCGTTTTAATATAAAAAAGTATAGGTATTAAACTTCAACTCGGACACTGAATTTACGAAACTGTTTATTAGTTTTCATACATAGAGCCTTCAATGATCTAAGTCGCATATGCGTATTACTATTTACAAAGTACCATAAACATACGTTTATATTTATAAATTGCCAGATCTTTTTCAATGAGGCTTAGATTTTAACGTTCCCGTGCTGATGAAATTCCAGAGTGGCTGGTGCTTTATTTGTCGAGTACAATAATCGAACTTTCAATATCTTGAACATCACATTTAATAACAGTATTAATATTAAATTTTATTTCACACATTGAATTTACAAACTTAACAATATTTTTATATACTAGGTGAGAGCAGAGCAATCCCCAACCAAAAGTTTAATTCTACCAAATTTTCAGTACTTCCCGATATGCCAAAAATCTGATTAAAAAATCAGCCGTTTTAATTATGTTAACACCCTTGATTTTGCATAATAATAATGACAAAAAATTATTTATTAATTTTGAAAATATTTTTTTTTTAATCAGATAATCTTTAATTTTCTCATTATAAATGAATTTCTTGATTTTCTAGAATTCATATGAATGTTTTCAGAATTTTGTTATTTCAAATTTTTTTTAGAATCGTGATACGTTTCCGTATCATGATTCTATACATACAAACTTGTTTCGGGGCGATTGCGCCAACAGTTCCATAGTTGAGGCGTTAAAAAGAATTTCAAAAACAGAAAATTGTAAGAATATTCTGGAAAAATGTCTGGAAATGAGTCTTTCATAAAATTAACAAATTTATTTGAAGCGCGAAAAAAAGGTTTACTGATTATTTGTTGAACCATGTTTTTAAACAATTTATTAATAACTTTGTGACCTTATTATTACGGAAAATGAATATCATTAATGATATTAGCACCTGTAATGCAGGTGATTTTTTCAGATTTTTATACCATCAAGAAGTGATCAAATTCTCACTGAATCTCACTTTTGGCTGCGAATGTACGTGTGATATATCCTTAAATTCTCGATAACATAACGATAGCCTTAACGACAGAAGAGCATATAAGCTCTCATTATACACCGCTCATACGCTCTTATGGAATTGGACCATCGATATAATTGGATACATACAGTAATAGAGAAATTAGTCAATTAGTGGCAAATACGAACAGTTCCTGGAAACGAATGTCAAATCCTCAGATAACCAACCGAAGCATAGGCAAGCAATTGCTTGCCGCCAGACCTTGCCGTCTCCTTGCCATAAATATGCCTGCATCGCATGGAATCTTTGGTGTCAGCAACTCGTCAGCAAATGGTCCAACAAATTGCCAGCAATATTGCAATTGTCGGTGCTGGCACGAGATTCCAGCATACGGTGGCAAAAATCCAACAACGGTTGGCAGTAGCTGATTTCTTATTCTTAACCACAGAATGGTTTATAAGGCTTTACACCCGATCATTTTTATACTGCAGTAATACGAATCAAGTCGTTTCCCACTGTTAAATGTGACGAATTTTTTTACATGGTGGAAATATGCACAGTTCATATGCCTCCATTTAATTAAATACGACAACGTGGGCCAAACATAAAGAAGATGTGTCATCTATATTTACACCCAGCTAATGTAAATAGTAAGTAATCAATGACGAGGGTATGTAATGTGACTCAAATCGCCGAAATTAAACCTCCACAACCATACAAATGAATGCGCGTTTTTGGATTTTTTTACTTGTTAAAAAATTGTGTAAACGCTCAGATTTGTGTAAGTGTCGATATATCTTTCTAAAATATGGCACACAAAAGGATTAGCACTAAACGGTCTTTGGTATTGAATTTTGTGAAAATCGATGAAAGCCTTTAAACTTTATAAGAACTGGATTTTTTGAAAGTTTCACGCAAATATCCATTGCTCAAACAAATAAATCTTGAGCTACCTTGAGTTGAAATTTTATACAAATACTTGATTGGGTGAAATGGCACTTGGATTCGATTTTATTAATGTCCATGGAGGCCCATGTACATTCCTAATGACCAAAATTATGCATTTTTTAGTGGCTCCATTTAACATTCCAATATTTGCGCTTAATTGTGCAAAGGTGGTAAAAATGGAGCACTATTTATTTATGGTTTAAAATGTGAAGTCAGACCACTGTATTCGCCGATTTTACTCTACATACAAAAACAAGTTGGAAACAACAAGGTTTTCCATGCAGTTCTCTCCAATTACTAGCTCAAGGTCGTACGATATGTGGCTTGTTCGCACCTTCTCATTAATTTGCATTAGCACTACCTCATCAAGTGCATTGCTACCGTATGATTGAGTGTGTGTGCGCAACGACGAGCTTAGTGTGCTCGTGAAGGTTTTTGTGGTCGATACGTGTGCTGAAGGACAGAAGCACCGCCGCGAGGCCTCCGTGTTATCCTCCTATCCGCGCTTAAAACTTCGATGCGAACGACGATAAAAATGATGAAACGAAAACCTGTGATTAAGGAAGTTCACAATATTTTAGTAATCTATAAGATTTTGAAGTATCCGTATCCCTAGGTAGTACCGCCCTCATGAAAATGAACCATTGATTACCAGTAAGAAAAAACCATTGGGATAACGATGGGAATATGGCTAATGGTAAATTGTTGCACCATTCGGACAACCATTCAATTTCTCAACGGTAACCATTCAATTTCCAAATGGTAATCATACAATTTTTTAATGGTCACCATTGGTTATTATTTTAAAGCATATGATATGTAGAAAAGAAATCCATATTTTATTCTTGCATTAGAGTGGTTCTGCCTTGTTACTTTTGCTTATGAGCCAAACCTCGATCTAGTTACGTTGGGAAAAACTTTGGACAGATGTTGGGATCGAACCGACGACCTTCGTCGTACAAGACAAGAGCTCTGCCACTGCGCTGCCGATCAATTTTTTATTATTCCTGACATGCATCCATAAAAGTATATGTAGGAATCGATTCCAAGGGAGTGTGAAATAATTTAAACGTATTTAAGAAAATGTTCTTTAATGAACCACAATGTTTCAACTTCGTAGCTGGTCGTAGACTGACTCCTAACAGTTTTTATTTAAAGCTGCTGCCTAGCAGCGGTCTCGTTCACTTGTTTATCTTGTCGTTCTTGAGTAATCCAACCCTACATATATTTGCTATTTTAATAGGTGAGTCGCCAGTAACATATAATAATGCATAGTCATTTTTGATTTGTGGGTATTTATAATCGTAGGTTATACCAGAAAATCGACGAAATTTCTAAAGTGGTCTTTGGTCAGTGCAAAAGTCGTTCTGATGTTCATACGAAATGTTCTCAAGTGATGTCAGATTTTGATTATCGTTTTAAGTTTAATGAAATGCAATGTTTGCTATAACCTGAACCAATGCTCTCGAAATACATAAACATATCGATAAGGGTCGGGACAAGCACGTGAATACTTATAGAGTTTAATTTTTTTACGTTCATCCATATATATTTGTCTCAAAAATATAGAGCCCCATAGAGCCCTTAGAAAAGAGTACCGCAACTTGGGACCTAAGAGTCAAGGAATATAAGATATAAATTATTCCGTTTATTACAAGTTAAGTGTTCAATATGTTAAAAGTAATGATCGAAATAGCAAAAATTGATCAATCCTTGTGTCCCAAATAGTTACAACCGCCCGAGTAGAAATTCAGCCACGGCCCCAATACGGGTATTATCAGGCTTGCTGTAGTACCTCATCAGGTCGTGGTACGGCAACCTGACAAGGGCCTCACATGAAATAAATCGTAGTGGTTGAAACGGCCGTGAACAGGCTGCCTGATCACGACCTTATCAGGGTGCCTGATTGCCCCCTGAGCAAAATATAATAAATACATTTTATTTATTAACCTTATTTTATGGAACTTCTGAACCTTTTATATTTGTTCTTCGGATTAAATTAACTAATTACTACAATGTAAATCACGGAAAAATTAACTTTTATTTCACTCATGGTCGAACTCCAACCAGCGACCTTGCCAATGGGGACTACGTTGGGGGCGCCTTAACCAAGTCGGCTATCCTCAACTTCAGAAACATAATGTCGAATTTGCTTTTACTATCGTTTAACAAGCACTGCACGATCAATGCTTGATCTGTACCCGATCTTACTAGCCGTTGGCGACTAGATGGTTACGGTATACACCGGCATATCCTGCGAACCTTTTATGTCCCGTGAATTATTATATCCTATGGACGATATATGTTGTATAACAGGGTATATCCAGTGGGGCAGCCGAAAAAATCCAACAAAAAAATCCTCAAAGAAAAAACTTGGGAAAAAACCACCCAAAAAGATGATGATTGATAGTTGAACAAATTCATGCCGTTGAAAAGCAATGGTCACCCACCCATTCGCCCACAGATCGTGACCGCCCCGAGTCCACACGACTCAATTTATGAGCAGTGATTTTTTCGGGGGTTCTAAATAATCATTTTGGAAAAGTTACCATGACGCGGGTAACCAAGTAATGGAAGCGTTTGTATTTTGTCATAAATTACTTGATCACAGTATTAGTCATTTTGTTTCCTTATACAGGTCACTGCGGTGTCATAAAAAAGATATATCAACGCCACAATACTTTATTCGTACACGGATAATAACGAGAATCGGGGGTACACGCGCCGGGCGCGCGTTGTTGACTACTACACTGTAAAAATAAATTGTAAATTTAATGTACTGGAACTTGAAATTTGCTGACATTACACATATTAATTAAACATTAATGTACTTTGCTAATAAAGTAAAAATACCAGATATTAAAATTACAAATCTTTTGCTGCAAAATTTACAAAAATGTTCATGAAAAATACAAATTTTATTGTAAAATTGCAACGCTTTTTACAGTGTATTTATAAAATAAAGATTAATGAAATTAAATTATATAAAAACATGTCCCTAATTCTAAAAAAAGTAGAAGACGTGGGAGAGGGAGAGTGAGAACGAGAGAGATACGGATGGAGACTCTAGTGAGCGATAAAACCAGAGTGGGAACCGATCGACAAGGTTGGCCTTGATCAAAACTCAGCCGCATTCAAGTGGAAGCTTCATCTCCGCAAGCTCGCCAAGCACGGGTGTAAATCCACCCGTGCGTAGAGCCCGCCCGCCTCATGAAAATCGTTCTTGCCGTTAATCCTCCCCAGCAGCATGGAGCATTATTAAAAACCCCCTGGATTTCACTTCGTTCCAATGCATGATGTATATATCATGAAACCTGCGGCGTTGCCGGCGGCATGCCAGCAATTGTACAACTTTTATTTATCCCCCACTCACACCCTCCCCATCGAGTCCAATCCGAGTGATGCCTTAAGGAGGGTCGAGCGCGAGACTCGGAGGGGAAAGGCTCGGTGGCGCGCAAGGTGCGGAGCAGGTCGTGTGCGAGTGAGAGGTCCGTCATGCGGCCTCTCACTCGCACGCGCTAAGCGTGCTAAGATAAAGTTGTAAAGTTCCATGTAATTTCTTATTGTTAACTAACGGTAAAGAACAAATGTCTACATTTTTATACAGAGCTCCCTGACAATATTCTTTACAGTTTTCAATATTTTTTCTTGCAACATTTCCGCATGAACTACTCTAGAAACATAAAAATTCATCGTTCATTTTCAATCTGCCATAAGAATCAATGATAAATGGTGTAAATTAAAAAAAAAAATATATATCGAAAACGGTGAAGACGAAAGCATTCAAACTTTGCAGTTACACTTAGAACGTTCATATCAATGCGTAAAAAAAAAATCAGCATACTTTTCTTGATGACGTTGTAACGCTCGACCCTCCTTAAGCTCATCGATTTTTCCGACATGAATTTAATTGCCGTCCTACCGGATAAAACTAACAGATACTAAGCATAAGCAATTTTAATGGTTACACGATTGTACATTGATTCGCATCGATTGTACGCGATGAATGTGTTGCCATTTCATCGGCTTTCGCGACTGAATTGCAGTCTCGAATATCGATTTGCTGTCGGAAGGATTTTGACATTGATCTACAAAGTGAGTACCACTCCCCATACTCCACGCTCGACGCTGGATCGTCGAGGGTTTGCTCGTTGGTGAGAACAGAAGACAAGGTGAAGGTGAAGACATGGAAATGACTCACAGATTCTGGAAAAATGCGAGGCAGCCGCTAATGGAGGGGGTACTCTGATTGTTCGTGATCATTTTGAGCACGGGAAAGTTTTTTTTTTTTTTAATTGACGACGCCGGTGTAAAAATAAATTCTTTTCGACGTGTCATACGGCTTCCTGACGACTGAACCGGTCGAATCAAAGTAGAGTATCAAATTATGATGATTTTCAGAAACTCGACTTGTTTGGCAATTCCAAGATAAATCTCGAACGGCGTTGAGAACTTGCGAATGTAAGGGTGATCATGATTTGCACGTACAACTTTCCGTATAATATCAACTGTGTCATCCGCATCGCAATAATTTTTACCTAATGCCTCGGATCTTGCTTGTTGCAGCACTTCAAGTGAATAGCAGGATTGATAGTTTCCTTCCTCGATAGCTAATTTTTCGTCTAATTCGTTCACTTGCTTTGCATGAATAACGCTGGGCATTACGTGAAGCAATTCGCGTTATAACTGCTCTCGTTTAGCACCGCGCAGTTGATACGCTAGGGGTAGCGTATGCTGCGATTTTGAGCCCGCGCAACTCACTTCTATTTTCGTATTCGAACGAATAACTTTTCCTTGCAACTTGAACTTTAGATCGCATTCAGGTTGCCTACACGAACCATAGTCCCGAAACTTCTGAGCTCCTTTGGCACATCTAAATCCTTCGAAGCACAGTATACACGTCATTTTGAGTTCAGGTGGAAAAACCTTGCGAAGATACGCATGACACAAATCCGACGAGAATTCCTGATTCTTGATCATTATCGTACTCGACAAAACTTGTACAGAATCAACAGGATGGTAGTCAGCTTTTCCCGGTTTTTATGATTGGTTTTATCGCCGGGCGGTTCTTTCAAACCGTCATCTGATTTACCTGACTGTTCCGGTGTCATGGACAATCTTTTCATTGTAATCAATAGACGTTCCGGTTCACATTCCGGTTTAAGGTTTGCCGTATCCGGCGATTTAGAAATCTGAACGGGAGGTTTCTTTAAGATGCGTTTTTTAATATTTTCAGCGAATCCATTGCGGTTGTGGATCCAGTGAAAATATAGATTGGTACAGAATCTGGTAACCGCAGCTTTTCGTACTCCTGAGTGATTGCATATTTTCAGCAATAACGGCCTAAATATAGGTCCGTTAGTGAACTCTTCAATATTTTGAATACAATGCACAATGGCATCGGAAAGAACATCACTGTGGAAAGACATTTTATCCGTACTTAAAAGTATCTAAATTAACAATTAAGCATGCCTGTCAACGATAATGTGAGATAGCCAAAGACTAACAGAGAAACCGATCGTACGATATATATACGTTATGCATTTGTTTCGTTCATTTCATCTCTCCGTGTAAATAGACGTTGCTAACGGCATTCTACGATAATTAGGCTATTCAGCGGATTATCGAAAAATCCCTATTTTTAATTTTAGACTCCTTGCTGTGACAGTAGAATTATCGAAGCGCTGACTGTTCCATAGGTGTGAATAATGATGACGCTATAAGTGGGTGTCCGTATTGCTGTATACGTGAAATAAAAACTGCAGCCGTCGGTTGAATCCCGAATGCGTACTCAACAGCTTTCGAAACTGATCAATATAGTCATTAAGCCATTGTCGGCTCTCGATAATACGTCCTTGAAAAAAAATTTCAAGGACGTTTACGTTTTTTAGTTTTTTCCTCTAAAAGCAGCCGTCCGTCAACTTGCTAGGGTTTCTCTCGAAACCCGTGCTACAAATGCAAGCAATGTGAGACAGTGGTGACACAATGCTCGATAGATTACGTAACAACGCTCCAGTCCCCTTCGGACGTGGTGTAAAGGTTTATCCATAGAAACGAAATATACCGAGAAAAAATAGTTGTTCGAGAAATAAAGAGTTATTCGGGATATTGAATTACAATGCGGAAGTGAATTTCTATTCTGTGAGGTATTTATGGCACTGGATTCGTAGATATAATTGGGAGAAAAAAAAGTGTCGGAAGAATAAACGTATGAAGTCGCTATGAGCATCCGAAAATCGTCCGGTAAAGCGCGCCACTCGATGCCAAAACTTTGAACACGAAAGCGCGTCGGGTATAACGTCGAGGTATAAAAGTACTTCACGACGTTCCACGTCGACTGAAGGTTGCTGTCGGTCGGCTAGTCTACTCTTACCAGCTGATTCAGAAATCGATCCTAGTTAAAAACTTGACCGCTCACTCGTGTTCGGCTTACCTCGCACATTATTAACTCAAATTGTGTGTAATATGTCTATACCGTACACACAATCCGAGAGGTGAATAGAAGAAGATCAAGCCGAAACTGGCAAGAGACGAAAGAGAAAAAAATAATTCAACAGTTTATGTGTGTGACTGTGTGTGCGCGCGCACACGTGGTGTTTCGAGATAGCCAAGAGTCTGGCTCCGTCCCTGTCGAGTGTGTGTCTGCGTGTCCGTGTCCTAACAGTAGACAGCAGCAGCCGCGAGAAAAAGTAGAAAAAAGTTGTTCGATCCTGATGCAAAAAAAAATAAAATTACGTATCAACGTCACGACCAATGAACTCGAGTAAAGTCTCAAGTAAACTAAGTGAATCGTCGTTCAAACGAGACGAGTCTGCATGGTTAACAATCGTTCGTTCTAATCTCATCGCTGTGTGACAAAATTTTTCGAGTCTTTCGCGAGAGCCCCTTGTCCCGCACGAGCGACCCTGCGAATTGTATTCTCCTTCCGAGATTTTAAAGCTCTGACATATATACATACATACATACATACATACATACATACATACATACATACATACATACATACATATATATATATATATATAATCCAACGAAAATACAGAGAATATTTTACCAGTGGATTTATGTCGCTCGGCTGCGACAACGACGTAGTGTTTCTCCGTACGACTGCTGACAGTGGTGAAATTGTCACACCACTTGATAAATACATGTCGAAAAATTGCAGACGGAAAAACGCATTTGGATCTAAATTTAGTTTTACGCTACGATAGAGTGTGTTAAACGTGTGTCTCATCGGTGAATCCACGTCTGTTCGGTGATTCGCCTAACTGCGTCGGTGGTGCACAAGTCATAAGTGTTGGTAGTTAACTTTTCACCAAGGAACAGTACGTTCTGCGCGCTCCCGCTTACGGTGTTGTGTGGACTGTCCTCATCCTCGTCGTCGTCGTCGTTGTTTGTGCCCGAGCGTGACGAACCCGTGTTCGACGTCGCTCGCGTGGCCCCTTAGCAACGAAATCTGGATTTCTTAACGAGACCGATAAAATTATCACGATTCGCGATCTATGAGCGCCAAGGGCCAAGAGGACCCTGGAGAAGATCTTGCTTCCAGGTAAAAAATTGACACATCGACTCCGACCATCTTTCACGCGCTGATACCGCATCACAGTGCGAAAATTTAGTAAACACGTCAATGTTTTTTTTTTTTTTCTCCGTTTTCGTTTCGTCCTCCGTAGACAAAAGTTTTTTGAATAATTTAAAAAATAACGAGAAAAAAAAATTTTTTTCACGCACACGAATTCGGCTGTGAACTTACGTTAAGTTCATCGCTTTATCTATATGCATTTCTTGGGTCAGCTGTTTCTCATTGGGATTTCCCAGACTCGTGACACTGGCATTTCAAACTAAAGTGTAGAGTCATTGCCACTCGTGTATGACCATGTGGTTCGCCGATCCGAGTTTATATTCAGCATGTTATTTTGGGAATTACAATTCGGCGTGCTTTTTGTTTAATGTCAATGTAACTATGTTTTGGCGCATCTGTCGTATCCTTCCAGGGTAGGAGCGGAGAGCCCTTGCAGTGACATGAAACGAGCCGCCGCGAAGAAACTCATAGAGCGTTACTTCTACCAGCTTACCGATGGCTGCGGCAATCCGCAATGCGACAATCAATACTGCGCCTCCAGTGGAAAGGTAAACAATAATGTCAATGTTATTCGTACATCGAGAATCTACGTAACGCACGATTCTGCACCAATTTTATTTGTAAAATTTTCAGGCATATCGAGTTCCGTAAGCTTCATTACAAAAGCATCGTACTTTACAATATTTATTGATTTTTTCTCTCCAAGCTGCGGCTTCGGAACGACCAGTGTTCCTTTTTTTCCCTTTTCTAGTTATAAGTAAATAACTAGAAAATTAAGGAGTAGATATAAGATAAAAACCTATTTGAACAAAAACATTTTGTATAACAGGAAAAATATAATTCTGAAGAGGACCTAGACCGAGGTCAAAAAGTAAATGCTCTAGTTATTTAGTTATACCTAGAAAAGGGGGAAAAAAAGACTGGTCGTTCGTAAGCCGCAGCTTGGAGAGGAAATATTTTACAATCGGCCACAACAAACACAAACGCATTTATTGATTTTTTTTGTTTGTTTTCTCGAAGGTCACAAATCTCACGCCAAATCAGGCAGCGGCACAGGCAATACAGCTGTTCTCACAGGAGGCCCGCCTCTGCGACAGAACGCAACCCAACAAAGTTGCCAGAACGTCTTTGGAGCCGGGACCCGCTTCACTGGCGAAACGCTTGCCGGTCAAGAGCATTAATCCTACCTGTTCCATCGAAGGTACTGCTTCAAAATCCGGTCTGATCAGCTCGACGTCGAACGACGAAGCTGCCAGATTAGACATTAAAGTTTCTCCGTCGCGCGACGATAATGGGAGAAAAACGCCCCCACCGCCGGCTAAATTAAAACAATTAACGACGAGAAAGAAACGCAAAAGCGTGTGCACGTGTTTGGACGGTGATTCGAAGAAAAGTCGCGTCGGCGGGAGCGGCAGACGAGGGACAAAACCCCCGATGTCCCCGAAATTAAGCTTCACGAGGATAATTAACACGAGCGACTCGTGTCTTCTGAATAAAAACGATAGAAAAACTAATATTCGTCGCGTCGCACGAACCAGTGGCCGAAGGGGTGTGGGGAAAAAAGGAAACAACGGAAACGGTGGAAAAAAATCTTCGCGTCCTCGAGCGAGAAAACGCGGTAATCGTAATTCACAAAGTTTCGTGCGTGAATTACTCGTGCTCGCGCTTTATCTGAGATATTTGGAAGCTAAGAGATACTCGAGAAGTCACGGAGGAAGGAATGACTATTCCGTACCGCCGTGAGCCGCTCGCGTTCTAAGATTTACGCTCTCGTGTCGTTTTTATTTTCTATTTTTTTTTTTTATTCATTCGTTTGCGTCCAAAAAAATTCCTGTGAGGCTGCTGTATATCATCATATTTTTTATGTTTTTCATTCAATAAATTTCTTGTCAAAGTTTTCATTGTCGACTGTCCTTTCTTGTTTTCTACATTAAGACAAATTCTTAGCTCTTTTACTTTTGTATTTTCGATTTAACGTAAAAAATATTAAAAAAAAAAAAATATATATATATATATTTTTGATCATCGAAGATGGAACAGAAGATAAGAATGAGGTTGAATTTGCTGTAACGCAGGAAAGCCCGTGCCGTATCTTACCGAGGCGAAGCTTCTGGACATAATAGGCCAATGTAAATCTGAAGGATCGTACTCGCTACTCATCCGCACACTGGGCGAGGTGTTCTCCTCGGCGGAGGCTCTTAGCCGGAGCTTTCAAAAAACTGAAAAGGACGATTCGCCATTGGCTGCACTCTTCGAGAGAGCCCCCGTCGATCTTCTCAGTACACCCGGCGATTTGAACAAGGAAGCTGTGAGATCTCTTCAGGGCGAAGACAAGGAAGAGGACAGCAGCGATCCAACTCCGACGGTGCCTCATCCCGACGACACGAGTGTTGATCTCGCAGCGGTTCGGAGATCGTTCGCTGCTCTCTGGTCTCTGCCAGGTAACGCAAAAAAAATTATCTGAAGAATCACATCGACAAAACAAATAAATAAATAAATAAATAAATAAATAAATAAATAAATAAATAAATAAATAAATATATAAATAAATAAATAAATAAATACGCTACAACTTTCACGATACTTTAGCGAGAAGCATGTTTCTTTTTTATATTTCCAGGAGAAGCCTTTGAGTCGGCACTGGTCCACGCTCTGGTCACACTCGCCGATAACATAGAACTGAATTTGAGGGTCTTCGGGATAATGCCGTCGGACAGCACGGACAGTCTTCTCAACGTTTTTCTCATAGTATTCGAGATACCAGTTTTGGGTACCGGTGAATATTTGGAATTTGCCCTTCACATGTTGTGCAAAGCGGCGAGTTGTTTACCGGTACCAGCTCAGGCGAGGCTCGCACGAGTGTGGGCGAGACAGTGTAAGTCGCGGTTGCCCAGCTTGCTGCAGGCTCTTCAAGAGCTGATCACAGTCAAGGTAATATAGCTGCGATGAGTGAAAATATTATGCGATAAATTATTTACGAAATTTTTTTAAATCTCTAAACGTTTCAACTGACAGGTAATCGGAGGATCCTTCACGAGGGACTACTGCGTCCAGGACGCGGACACTATCACAGCACCGACGAAAGTAATGAAGATTTTGTACTATGCTAGCATGTTAGCTGGGGAATTGGATCCACCGGAGGCTTGCCGGGACGAGGATGCCGTTGATCCTCCGGGTGTCGACAAATCTACTCAACGAACGACATCTCCTTCGCAAACTCTTCAGGTACAGCTCAAATCTTGTAATTTGCCGGATTAATTCGATCAATTGTCTATTATAGAAGCAGATCGATAAGTGAAAACTTAAATTCTGTAAACATTAATAATAATAATAATAATAATAATAATAATAATAATAATAATAGTCTATTATACATTATCGATTATCAATAATCAATCATTGACTGCGCAATTTTTTTCAAGGATCCCCTCGCAACGGAACTCGGCATAAGCTCGCTGGACGCTCGAAAACCGTTCATGAATTTCAGCGACTTTTACAACGAGCTTCTGAGCGACACCGTGGAAATGGACAAAGATTTCGCGTATTACAAAAGTCAGCAGCCAAAGAAATTTAGCTTCATGAATTACGCTTTTATTTTAACAACTGCGACAAAGACCCTCGGTCTATATTACGACAATCGAATAAGGATGTACAGCGAGAGAAGAATGAGCTTTTTTCAGACCGTCGTCGGACAACCCACTAATCCGTATCTCAGGTTAAAGGTAAGTTGCCGAGGCTAAAACTAATTTACTAATTGGAACGTTTGGAATGGTAGATAAATAACTTTGCAACGAAAAATTACACATCCTTATTTCGTGTGTCAACCAGGTGCGTAGAGACTACTTGATAGACGACGCGCTTGTCGAATTGGAAATGGTCGCGATGGAAAATCCTACGGATCTGAAGAAACAATTAGTCGTCGAATTCGAGGGTGAACAGGGAGTCGACGAAGGTGGGGTTTCCAAAGAATTTTTTCAACTCGTTGTCGAGGAGATATTCAATCCTGACTACGGAATGTTCACGACACAGGTACGGCATCGATAGGGTCGTTTGTATTTTTTTTTTTTTTTTTTTTTCTTTTTTACTTCAAAAAAATATATTAACGCTTTATTATCATTGACTACAGGAAGAAACGAAGACCACGTGGTTCAATCCGACCTCGTTCGAGAGTGATGCACAATTCACGTTGATCGGTGTAGTACTCGGCTTGGCGATCTATAACAACGTTATCCTCGACATGCGTTTCCCGATGGTGGTTTACAGGAAATTGTTGGGTAGAAAAGGTGGCTTCGCCGATCTCGAAGACTGGAGTCCAACGCTTTATCGAACACTCACGGAGATGTTGAACTATACCGGTGACGATATGGCAGAGACATTCATGCAAACTTTCAGAGTCGGTTACAAGTGAGTCATCAGTAGAATTAATTTTTTTATGCGCGAGATTGATTATTTTCAAGAAAAAACAAAAAAAATGAATACAACTTTTTACAGAGACGTTTTCGGATCGGTACTTTTTCACGAATTGCGCGAGAAGGGCGACGAGATATACGTTAATCAAGAAAACAAGAAGGAATTCTCAGAGTTATACGCCGATTTTCTGTTGAACGGTTCCGTGGAGAGGCAGTTCAAGGCTTTCAGGCGAGGATTTCAGATGGTTACGGACGAGAGTCCCTTGGCGATGCTCTTCCGGCCGGAAGAAGTCGAACAGGTGATTTTTTTATCGCCTTCATTTTGAATCGCACTAGTCCGTGCTTCAATGTATTGACAACGAATTCTTTATTTTAAGCTCGTATGCGGCAGCAAAGTATTTGACTTTGCGGAATTGGAGGCAGCCACGGAGTACGATGGTTACACGGTAGACAGTGCAGCTGTGAGGAACTTTTGGCGAGTCGCCCACGCGCTGCCACCGGAAAGTCAACGAAGACTCTTACAATTCACGACTGGTAGCGATCGAGTACCTGTCGGAGGACTCTCAAGGCTCAAAATGGTTATTTCGCGTCACGGCCCGGACTCTGATAGGTATATTACCCGATTAATTATCCGTGGTGGCCATCGGTCAGAGAAAACTTGGAAATCCTCAAATTGTCAGAGATTTTCGGGGAATTGTTGAATTGGTCACGGAAAATGTGTAACTACAGAAAGAGAAGAAAAATAAAGTTTCCTCCGTGAGGAAGCAAAATTCGATGAATATTTTTTTGGTTGAAGTATCGAGATTTGTAAACATTATTTGCCGTCATCATTACATAAATTGTAAACGTTTTTTGTGGCCACTATGTTATCGTTGCAATGTAATGATAATTTTTGTTTATAATAGTATGGCCAATAATCGGAAGACTTTTTTTTTTTTTTGCAGATTACCGATAGCACACACGTGTTTCAACACACTCCTGTTGCCGGATTACGGAACGATAGAGAAGCTTCAAGACCGTCTTCTAAAAGCGATAAACTATTCAATGGGCTTCGGCATGCTGTGAGAAGTACGATTTAGGGAACGCAAGGAGTCGCACAAACGCGTCTCTCGATTCCGTATAACCCGAACCTATTTATTTTAAGTACTTGAACTTTGCGCGAATGAACGCTACGAGTGCATACACGATAACGATGAATGAGAGCAAAATAAAAAAAAAAAAAACGAAACAACAACAAAACAAAAAAACACATCGATTGCCGGAAGCGGCGAATATACAAGAAAAGGCGAAGACCGTCGAGGTCCTCCGTTTAAGTTCGTCGAAGTGATCGGTGACTGAAATTACACGTTCTTCTCAGTTGTTCTCAGCCTATCGCGATACCGAAACTTATGTTGAGTATAACTCGCTAAACGAAGCTTCGTGATCCAGTGTACAAATAAAGAATTTCCAAAATGTTTTTTTCAGCATTAGTGACTTTTGAATATTTTGTTTTTCTTATTACATCGTAATTGTCGTCTTTACTTTCGATACATTGCCTAACTTATCGTCTTATTCGTAATTGAACGTGAATCGAAAGCATATCAAAGAAACGAACAGTACCTGTACATACATAAAAACAACATATACATAATTTTTCATTAAACTCCAATACTGTCTCAGTCAAGTGGCAATAAAGTTTCATCGAAACATCGTTGTTCATTGATATAATGAATTACAAAGAATACAAAAAGCATCGCAAATACGCGCTCATAAGAAGTGTATAAAAACGTTGGACGGATTTTCCTCTGGATGGACTTGTTTATCTAGTTTTTTTCTCTTTTTTTTTCTGGCAGAGATTCTCGCTTGGACGGACTAGATCGTACGGGCGGTAAAAAAAATCTTTCGCCGATCATTGTACGATATATGTTGTACATATAGTGCAATAACTAACTTCTACCTACCATCTTACATTGTCATTGTTGAAAACAAAAAATGCAAAGCTACGATACTCTCGGAGGTAACGTTGGCCGTTCCAATTGTTTGAAGAAAACAATTCTGATAATTGATTGTATGAAAAATAAAAAAAAATCTTGATTGCCAGACTATCCGGCAATGTAGTGAAAAGCTGTGACAATGGCTATCAACAGAGCGGAGATCGTGAGTCGTGTAGAGCTGTTGCACCTGTTGTCGAAGAAACAGAAGCACCATGTTACCTCGTCGTAATAATCTCTGTGAATGTCCAGCTGCGTTATGCTATTGTTCACGTAGTGTCCCAGCCTGACGTCTTTCGCTGCGGGGCGGCATCCTTCGTAGTGATCCGCCGGAATATCAGTTCTGAAGCCTCTCAGGGCGCTTAGGCACTCCCTCGTTATTACAGTTTCGGCTGATATGAGAGAAAAAAAACATTTCAACATTTAGCTCATTGTACATAAAATTATATTTCTCTGGTATTCGAAAGCCTGCAGGATAGAACTTACATCCCTTGCGTTCAATTACTTTGACGCATGTATCCGTATACTCGGGACACCATTCTCCCCAGTGCCAGAGCCAGTTGAAGGGTGTGCCGCATCCCGGTTGATTGCTATTACATCTGTAGCATAGCAGTCTCTCCGCCGACACTGAAACATTTGACAAGGCGTTCGTGTACGATCTCAAAATTTTTGTTTTATTCAAACAATTGAAAATGAAATTAAACTCGCTAATTTATTCACACTGCTACGGTTGAAAATTCAATCGATCATATCGAGGAACGATGAAATTCCATCGAATAAACAACGCTAAATAACATTAGAACTAAGCCACGCCCTCCGTCGAATTCGTCATCGAGAAAGATTCAATGATCGACGACAAAATTCAATAAGAAAAAAAATACCTCACCTTCGTGATTAAAGAGTCCCAGTAGAACGAGTGAGAACAGCACTTTGATCGACATTTTTGTTATGAACGCTGAGCTCATTTCAGTGAATGAAACGCAAACGAAGCGTCGATTGTCAACAGGAGCTCGTTCAGCGTGCGCACGTTTTGATTCAGTTGTGAATACGAAATTTATTTATTCACTGTGATTTAATAGTTGTTGCGATAAAACTTGAGGTTTTTGGCTAGCGGGAGCGTATTTAAAATTTTATCGAGCACTATTGTTTTTACAAAGTTACACGAGGTTCGTGCAATAACATACAAAAACGATGCTGCAATGGTCGGGCGCCATTACAATCTGACGCACGCATTCCTCAACAGGTTGCAATAAGAGAGGGAACGCGAGAGAGTCGACAACAATGCTCCCTTTAAAATAACGTAAAGTTTGACAACACGAGAGGGCGATAGCTAACGAGGACTGAGTAGAGCAAGAATAAGAATAAAGTTTGACAAAATCTTTCGGCAGAGTGGTGTGAACATCGGGGGGGGGGGGGGGGGGGGGTGGCTACAGTTTCGAGCGTCGTATCAACTATCGAAGAAAGATAAATAAATATCCGATTGTTACAGAGAATTTAAACAAATCGCCCGTATGACGAGCGTATATCGGGTCGACGAAGAAAAATCCATCCCGTGCACGATGCGGGTTACGATGAATGTTGGAAAGACGATATAATTTCACGACCTATAATATCCGTGCAGCAACCTTAACGACGCTGCAGAATAGGTAAAATTATTGCAAAGCGTCAGTCATCGTTAGGAAGCTTGTCGGGAGAAAAAATTTTACAATAATTTCCGACTCTTAACGAGATGTCGTTAGATGGCGGCAAATCGTTCGGCTGTACAAACCTCCAATTCATTAAGTGTTCCTGCGGTAAAATAAATGCGGCCTAATCGCCCTTCCATTACTATTTAGCCCGCCAGTGAAATTTCGCTAGTTTACGAGTTTCTCGTTACACTATCGAAAACCTTGGAGGAGAGCGCACAATGACAAGTTTATTTCGGCGTCGCATTCACAAAAGACATTAATGTAGTGTGGGTGCTTCCCCCGGTTCGTGGATGAGCCCTACGAAGGGGAGATGCACACGGAGAAGCGCGTCTGAAAAGCAGGTTAATTCCTATCCTTTTGCTAATTGAATTTCCGGCACTGATGCCCGTCGCGTCGAGACTGCTCGGATTGCAGTAGCAGCAGGCGGCCCTGGGGTAATATAGTCACGCGGCGATACGATATATATATACATATATATACGCTGGAGCGATATTGAGCCTGGCGCTCGTTAAAGATAAAATATTGCCGTCCCTTCGGCTTATATACTCCTCAGCGATTTACGGAAGCTCGAACAGTTTAATCGTAACAGTAAAATTGTTATTTTACTTCGGACACGCAAACTATCAAGCTTCGATGCATACTATATCCGAGCAAATAATTGTTCGACCGTTCACAAATGCATACGTACGACGCAGTTCAGTTTTATTTTTGCCCTTATCGTTCAATTTTTGGAGAATAAAAGGTGATTATAATTTGTGCTACCAGTGGAATCAAACGTTTCCGAAACAATAAATCTCACTATCACTTTTTCATTAGTTCCAATCCCGATGGCTGAAAGAAAGTAAATTTTTTAATGAAATTTGCGTGTCGATAGATCACTCGATCAATGTCCAATATCTTTTGTGTAGCTCAGGGAACAAAATTGCCGATAGAGCCCGGCGAGCGGAGGACTCGTGTGACCGATGTTGAATCGATTGCCCGCATTTGATAAATAAATGCTTGTCGTCAACCCGCATGGATGCTGTTGCCGTTCCGGGCCCCACCCGGCATCGCGACGCCTCCGCACAGTGTGCTCTGCGGAACCCTCGTAGTACGGTCCCAGCGCTGCTCGGCGTGATGTATGTAGCAGCGTTGCGCGCCGCCGACGCCGCAGCGATAATTACGCTCTCGCTGTCCGTGGTGCGCGCGCATCGGCCGCGCTCGTTCGCCGACGATAAGTCCGATGGTAACAGGTGGTTCACGGTGGTTGGTCGAATCCTGGCGTTTCAGTGCTCGCGGAGAGACCACGTGCACACAGCTGTATCATACATAGCGCATTCACGCGGCGGAGGTGCACGCGTAAGGAAAGCATCAGACCTCGCGTACAGTCTGCATCGTAACCAACGAGAAAGTACTATAAATAACCTCTATGAGGAAAAAGATAAAATAAAACAAAACAAATCCGTTCGAGATAGTTCATTGAAAGAGATTTAATTATATACTTTGGATAAAAAAATAAATTGGTGTGTGCGCGCGTGCGCGATTATTGTTAATACATATATAGATATATTCATTGACACCGGAAGGGTGAACGTTTCGAACGGTGCTTTCGCGATACTGCCTAGACAACGTAAAACACTCGAGTCGGTCGCGAGCGCGTGAGCGACGTCCGGGTGTTGGCTATCGATCGAACGGCCCGGTTTCGTGATTGTAAGATACATGTGTATAAATAACATATTGTACCGCATGTATACACGTGCTTTATGCCACAGTGCGGCGTAGTATTTTTTATCTTCAACAGTGGTTACCTAGCGAGCCGGTACACTTGGGACACGGGCAATATCGTGTACCATTCGTGTACATTCGTCCGACGGACACACATACGACTTGTCCAGAAACGAGAGCGGCTTTGATGTGCGGGGATGCCTCGACGTTTCGTTAATCCGGCGATCTCGCGAGTTTCATGAAACCGCGTGGAGCGTTGCAGTACGTTGGAACTTTATGTTTTAAATTATCTCCATACGGTAAAAGTCACAATTGAACGACAGCGCCGCATAATACTGTAAAACATCTCGACAACGCGCTTGCGGTAAGTCAAACGTTTCACGTAGATTTTTGTTGTCATATGGTTTCGAAAGTTGCGCGCTTCGCGCGGCGTTTCACCCACGATGCGGCGAATGGAAAAAAACATCGCTGAGCAAAAACAACGGTTGGATTTCCCCGCTCGAGCTTATCTCGATTAAATTTCCGTGTACGATCGTTTTTACACGATAAATCAATATGATCGATTTCGCGGAAACAGCTTTCACCCCCCCCCCCCTCCTCCCATCGCTCGATGATTGTTTTACTCGAAAAATTACATACGGATCTGTTTTTCAATATTTTTCGTAAAATTATACTTATCAGGAATTTAGCTAAGTTCTGCCTCTTTCGGTTTTTTCTTTTAATGTCAAAGTTACTTGTTTTTTTATTCATGTTTCTCTAGAGCGCATTTTTTTACTCCCTTAGACTTATATTTCGTCTCTTAAAAAAGACACGACGCTCGAGTGATTTGAGGACAATTATGCGTTGAAGTGATCGAAATCGTGACCGGTTGTGTTCGTGCGTTTTCGTTAGTAAGATCTTTAAGTTCTAAAGTTATTTGCACTTCCTGTTTTAAGTTTGTATCGGGACAATTTTTTCATAAATTTCTATTAAAGTTGTTCGGAAGTTCCATTTAAAAAAAGTCACGACACCCGAATGTTTTCGGACAGATCATACATCGAAATAATCGAATAGCGAAGCGAATTATCATAGATATCAACGAATATAGTGCACGTCTATATTCCTTGCCGGGATCGTCCGTTTTCGTCGGTAAGATAGGCGCACCTAACCTAAACTATGCTACGCCCGCACGGCCGTAGAAAGACGTGAGACGTGAAAAGAAATGGAAGGGAGCGGCGGCGAGGCGAGCGCGCTTTTGCTCATGTATATATGTATATATATATATATATATATATACACACACACATATAATATACATATTGCGGCTGTTTGACGATGTGACGCGACGATGCGCGAAAGCAGAACAGAATCTTACGCGAGGATACGACCGAGCAATGCTGTGATAAAAACAAAAGGGCGTATTTCCTGTACTCAAGCTTGAAATACGTGCTCTTCCGATTTTCGTTGACGCTGTATCTATTATATAGTGGTTTCTCTAATGCTAGACATTCTCGGTCGGTCTACTCGACGAGAATTAACGAGGGAGAGAGGAGATTCTCGTAAACAGTGCATCTGACCCATGAAAAAGGGTCTATTGATCCCGTTGCGACACTCTCCTCGGTAAGTTTCGTCTGCATGCTATTCTGACGCGGAATTTATAACACTCTTGAGCATCGTCCCTCAAAGTACGCGTGTACGTCCCGGTACGTACACGCGTCGTACCGGCGCGCACTTTGTACGTGCGACCGGCGTAAAGGGGTTAGCCGACAGGCATCCGAATGAACAAGATGATTTCAGTACCAACTGACTAAAAAGAAAACAGATTGTGCACACATTAGAATAAAACCCATTGCGGATCGTAGAATAAAACCCATTGCGGATCGTAGGCAAAATTATTAAATCCCAATCGTATTCTGGATCGGAATGATAAAAACGAATACATTTAACGGTTAGTACTCGGAAGACAATATTTTTTATCGAAAACATTTTTTTTTTCTTTAGTATAATAATATCAACTTACTTACCAGCGATTCCTAGCGTACAACAACAATGGCGTCTGTTTCACCATTTTCCAAGGTAGTTGTGTTTGCTTGAAATTGAATTTAGCTCGAAAGGCTAGCGACCGCGGGTATCAAAGGTAGAATTGT
>JAPYZC010002063.1:0-26317 GCA_030522665.1 Ichneumoninae sp. A BG-2022a
CGGCACGGCGTGCGTTTCCGTGCTAGTACCGAGTGGATCCTGTGCCGTCACTTTTCTATCTGGGTAACTATAAGTTATCGTACGTCCAAAAATTAAATTTTAGACATAAGATAGCTTATAGTTACCATTCGGGCGGGCTAATGTAACCCATTCGGATGACTTTTTCGTACCAGATGTATTTTTGCTACTTGGGGTAAGGACGCAGTTTCTGACGCGGACCCAGTTTGTGACACGGGTGCCTCTAGCATAGTCGGCTCCCCCCACCATTTGATATGCAGCCAATGGGTAGCGCGCATTTGGAGGCTCACAAAGTGCGGCTCTTGGTCCTCCTTGCTTATCCCTATGATTTTACAGGCTTAAAGTGAGAGAGCTCCGTAGAAGTGTCATAAACTGGGTCCTTTATCTTATATATGTTTTTTATCGTAATAAGCTAGCTATAACGTTTCTTGACGCCACAGCGCGTCGACGAATACTCGAAGGTGTTAATTCACGGGTTTCGCTCCATGTTATTTTTTTCTCATCCCAAGGTGAACGAACTGCACGGCTATGTCAGCGAAGTCGGCACAGACGGTGCGGCGAAGGATTCTCAAGCGTCCGGAACTTCGTCGAGCGCTGTCGACCGAACAACTGCTGAAGGGTCTAAAGTCGTGGACGGCGTTACCACCAGTCTGGATGGCTCATCGTCGAGGCCGGCAGCGAGCAATGTCGAGGTGAAAATTCGTCTTCGAAGAGGAATTCTAAAAGCAATTTTTGTTTCTTGTTACTTGATTCAAAAATTGGCGATTGAATTATTACTTTTAAAGAGACGCGTCGGGTGTTTTGAGTAGGGACAACCGGAAGCTTGCCAGAAGTATCCCGATTCACGGAACCGACGGTCCGGACCGGCGCAGTCGAACGGCAGATCCGCAAGGAACTTGCGAGCTCAGCGATGCAGCAAGAAAGCTCGTCGAAAGAGAACGTCGCATCGCAAGTGGGATCGCTGGACCGATTGGAGCAGCTGCAGCGTGACCTGCGGCCGTGGCAGACAGATCCGTTGGCGACATTGCATCCGCAACTGCTCGACAGCCGAAACGGAAATGGAAGAGAAAGCCTGCCAGCTTCCCGCCTGCGCGCCAGGCAAATTTCTCGGTATATTCGGCTAACTCTTACACTATAATGTACATTGTTGCTTAACTATACAAAAATTACTACGACTACGTTGACAATAAATAATAGAGTTGAAAGAACATTTTAACAAATGACTTCAATTTTATTTCTTCCTTCCTCTTCTTTCTTTTTTATACCAAATACATAATGTATTGTACACAATGTTTTGAAAAATAAAATATCATCGCTCCGCTGAACGCGAATATTCACAATTAACGAGTGCTGAATGATTAAAATAAAACTAAAAAATAAAAGTTGGCGAAAAAAAAAAGAATTTGTCGCTGTAAAAACATTGATAATCGTAATTTTATAACAAACTATAGAAAACGATCGTTCCAGATCGTCGAATCACAAAATAATAGAACCAAAAAAAAGTTGCAGCTGAAATTACAGTTGGATAAAATGTGGTTTTTTTTCATCGGGCAGGATATATAATGCGATTAATTGTCGATTCGATCGTACCGAACACAATCCTCGGATTCTCATCTCGATGTTTCATTTATCTTTTCCCTCAGTCGCGGTATTGTACAGTAATAATAGTTAATAGTTTGTTATTGTTAATATCGTTAGCGTAAATATAGGTATTATTATACAGGTAGGCGAAGGTTCGGGGGTTCAATCTCTCACCTTGCGCACGATGGTTTTTTTTTTTACGTTTTACTAAAATTCATGCTCACTTATGTTTCTTTTTTATTCCTATTTAAACGTTATCGTTACAAAAATTGGCGTAGTAAAAGTCAACGGTATGAATGCGACGCGGGGCGACTGGTTCCTTCGTTCCTGTTTTCATTTCGTTTTGCAAAGCGAAAGAAAAAGAAATGAACAATAAAATTTGCATCGCGTCGAGATCGAATAGAGAGGTGTGAAATACATTTGATTACAGGGCTTGAGCTTCGATAACGTCACTGAAATCGAAAAACGTTTTGCCGTGACGCGGTATCAATTAACGTCGCGCACAATAATGCTCTAAGGAACGCAACGATATCTCAGCCTATTTTTCATCTTTCTTTTTGTTGTTGTATATCGACGATCGATTAACCTTCGAAATTCTAACAATCTAACTCACCAACCGTGAAAATTCAATTGTGCTGTGACAATTATTTATGTAAAAAAAGTATAATTGGAACATAAGAGAAGAACACGGATTTCACGCGCGGTATACAGTCGGTGAAATATTAACTTTGCGAGAAACCAAGTTTTTTTTCTTTCTACACAGCCGGTTGGCGTACACGGGATCAATCCGGTACCCGTAAAACTTTCGTGGTTCGAGGCTCACGCACGGACTACATAGCTTAAATTCCTCCTAGCCTGCGGAGCCGAGCATTTTTTAAATATTTTTTTTATTCGAATTGCAATCTTATTCGAACTTCAGTTGTTAATTATCGGCAAAGTTGGATGAAAAAAAAATCGCTCAACTCTGCGGCGTTTTAACTCGTGCGCGCGTTTGGATCTCGATAATAATTCGCAATCAAGGAGTCTTTGTCCGTTGCAGAGCTCGACATTTAGGCAGTATAAAAACGCGTTGATCACCGTCCCTTCGTCGGGAGCGGATCCGCCACGAGCAACTTGATTAAAAACTTGAGCTTACGCGGACATCGATGACAATGCATCGAGTATTCATTCACTTCATTTTCGTTTCCTCTACTCCTGAGATACACATACGCACACACTTACAAGCCTCATTCATTCTCGCATATGCACTTTGTGATTCTCGCATTATAATGTAAAAACAAAATCGCTTTAAAGTAAAAAAAAAAAAAAAAAAAAATTAAACAAAAACAAAATTGAAAAACGAAATTTTCTAGGCTCGTTGTGTTTGTCTCATCGATTACCATCCGCTTTCTACTTCAGGCACTTCTCGTGTCTTTCGAGATCCTTTCCATTCGACACCCTGAGGATAGTATTTTCCAGCTACACCACCAGCTACTATTCGTACGTCGCGATCCTGATCAGTTTGCAGCTGTAACAACGTTTGATTCACCTTGTCCCCCTGATCGCCCAGATAATCTGCAAGAGAAAGTGGCGGCGTTAGTTTTAACAATTTGTTTACGCGAAAGACAAACAGCTGATAAAGAAAATGTATTATCTAACCGTAGATGTTGATTACGTGTCGCGACAGTGCCGTCGCTACGGCGAGCCTCACGTTCGGCACAACGTCCGAGGATAGATTGAGCAAGCACGGCAACAGATTGCTAGCGAATCTCTCAGCGCTTATGGCTTCGTGGCTTACGAGCGACGAACAGAGCAGCGCGAATGTTTGACGGCACGTCCATTTGCTCGTTGTCGATGCCAGCGTAAATTTGAGGTCGTTAATGAGGCCGGTCACAAGTGCCTCGTGGGTCGACAGATAAAATATTATCTGTGTTACCTGTAGATGAGACACAGCGAGAAAAAAACATATTAGTAAAACTTCGTAGCAATTGATATTGTGATTTTATTATGTGCAAGCAAAAAATGTTTATGTTTACCAATGCAAGAGCCATGTGTCTAACGGCCGCGACTTTGTCCATAAGAAGCGGAAACGATAGAGGAGCTATGTGTTCGGAAACATCAGCGGGAGTGAAAAGCGGTATAGCTTCCAGTAGTCGGCTCGCGACTTCTTCGCGAAATCGCCAGTTCCACTCGTTGTCCATCATGAGAAAAGCTTCTAGCCTCGGTAAAAATTGTCTTCGATCGGCGGCTCTCAAAACTTTTAAGAAAGTCGTGAGATGCTTAAGCGCTCCTATTCTGACCTCGTCGAGATCCTTTATGAAACCATCGTAAATCGGTAAGAGATCGCGTGCGGCCAACTCCTCGCCGAGGATCATCGCGAGCTCGTGAATGCTCGACGCCATGGTTCTTCGCACCCTGTACTCTCGGGCGTCCGCCAGTGCCGCGTATGCTTCTTTCAGCAGCGGCCAATTCTCCCGTCCCAGCGTCAGAGCGACCGCAGGAAAGCTGAAAGCGCAATGTCGCGGTATCTCGATGCCGATACTGACCGCACCGGGATCGGCCATCGATACGAAGAAATTAACCAAAACGTGGGGAACTATAGTTTGACCACCCTCGACCGACTGATTGGCCGTGACGGCGCTCGCACCAAGGCCGCTTCTGTCCTGGGAAATATTACCGATGTCCACGGTATCGTTCAACAAGTCCGAAGTATTCCTCAGGCTTACCGAGCTCGTGTCTTCGCGACTGTCGTTCGCTGTCTCGTTAGATTCCGGTTCCGAATTTCCGTCATTGGAAACTTTCGAACTCGCGACGTTCGCACCAGTGTTCGCTTCCAATTTTGCATTTTGCTCTTCACCGCCTTCCCGACTCGCGGGATTTCGATCGTGCCACTTGTTTCTTATTGAACAGTTGACAAATTTTTCGTTATTCTGAGGCTCGAAATTTTTTGTCGCCGTATTGTCGGTATCGTTTGTCTTGTCCGGTTCGATTGGATGATTGGTTTGTTTCAAGTTGATCTGCGTCTGTTCACGTGGCTCAGTCGCCGAAGCGGACTGGACGACGGCAGCTTGAACGAGCTCCGAGTCCAACGGCAGATCCGGCGGTATGTAGTAATAACGGAATGGATTGAATTGATCATAGTCGTGGGTTATCGTTGCGTCGTTCTCCGACGAATCGTCGTTCAACGAGCTCGATGTGTTCCACTGCATCTTCGTACGCTCGTTCAATGGTACGTTCTCCTTGTTCGTATCCTCCGTGCTACCCATAGAATCGACGTGATTAGATTTCGGTATATCGCCGACGTCCTCGTCGTGGAACTGGAGTATCTGACTACCGCTCGTTATCGCCGACTTGCAGGGCTCCGACGAACCCGCGAAAGATAATCTGTAAATTATGAAAATAAAAATAAGTTGAAAAATTGCCAAGTTTGAGCATCGGTTTGAGCTTAAATTAATTGCGCACCACGTTAATTTTTAAAGGATCTTCGATAAGAAAGAAAAGAAAACGAAACTATTGTCGTGCGCTAATAGAAACATAAAACAAAAAATGCTAAAGAATGGAATAAACGAGTTGTTTTTGTGTCTTGAATGTTTAAAGAGGAACTAGCATAGTCAATTCGTTAGGATACGTGTAAAGCTTTGTGGTGTTCCGCAAGAACGAGAAAAAGAGGTGAAATAATGCGGCGCGGCAATTGCACAAAGGACAAAGTCCAGCGCGGCAAGAACCGATACGACGAGTTCGGTCCGAGCTTTTGCTGATGCATGGTATAAAGTTAGAGCGAACGTTCGGTGTGTAAAGAAAAGGGTTAAATGAAAAATTCATGCGCAATACATACACGTTATACCTGAGCTCGGTACCATGCTGATCCGTCAGTACGAGTTCACCGTACTGGTTGTACGAGAATCCGGTGAACTGTTTGGCAAACGTTGATATGAATGGCCCGAGTATCTGGAATGCTGATACTTTGACCCATTTGGAATCATCTGTCAAAAAGTTTGCGAGAATCTCGGAGAGCGTCGCGCGACGGTGATGCAACGAGACGCAGCACGCGAACGACACTATTATGTCTGCGCAGGATTTTCTTACGCTCCATACTGAATCGTTGCACAGGGTTACGAACGTCGGAAGCTGAAACAAAATTGTCGTTCGTTATTAAACGAATATAAAAAAAAAACACAATTATACGATAACGATTTGTGGTGAAAATTGAAACTACTAATCGTAGCCGCTTATAAGTTAAATCTATCACTCCAAATGTGCACGGAGTAATCTAAAGTGACGTCGTAAATTTATTCGTTCGCTAATTGGCTGTCCATTTTCAATTTGCTTGATTCGTTTTGCAATTAAAACTCACCAGTTTGTCATAAACGGCATTCTTTCCGACAGCGGCGCTAAACTCGCCGAATCTCAGAGCGCACAATTTTCGTATAAAAAAATTGTTGTTCTTGCAGAGTGCGAGATATCTTTTGAGAAAGAGCCTCTCCGCTGTGGCCTCGTCGAGGATCCTGGCGACTTTGCTCATGCCCTGTGAAGCGATAGAAAGAAAAAGCTATTACATACGGCTTCCTACGCATTCGATTCAATTAAGATTTCCTTATTACTATTATCGCTTTACTGTAAAGCCGAAGAATAATGAAACGCTTACTTCGCCTTTAACAAAGCGTTATTAATAGTATTTAAAAATAGTAAATTAAATCACCAAAAGAAACAGTAAATTTACAATGGTATAAAACTGTCACAGGTGTCTGGATCGACGAAATTATCGCTCCGTACCGCTCATCAAAGCTGGCTGTGATATGCGTACGAGTCACCACATCACAACCACTCTGACGGGAGGTACAGCCGATTTTTTTTTCTAAACGTAGATCTGCACGCAAAAAATGCTTATGGATATTTTCAAAGTTTAACGGGAAAATAGCTTAGCTTCTAATTCGAGGGAAAGCATTTTTATCTGTAAGATTGAAATTTCTTATCTACGGTAGAAGGCCCAGTTTACGACATTTCTATGCAGCTCTCTCACCTTAAGCGTGTAAAATCATAGGGGTAAATAAGGAGGACCAAGTGTCGCAGTTTTGTAACCCTCCGAACACGCGCTACCCATTGGCTGCATATCAAATAGTGGGGGGAGCCGACTATGCTAGAGGTACCCCTGTCACAAACTGGGCCGTTTACCTTATCAGGATGAATATAGTTGCGGGTAAAGAAACTGAGGTGTTTGAACAGATTTCTAGCACGGCCGAGGGTGTACCGGAAACGCAAGAGAAGAGATGACGAGAAAAGAACGTGTCAGTTATACATAAACAATCGATTTCGTCGAACGATTCCGCCGCCCGCAAGGCTTGTTGCAGTGACCGCAAACGTTGAATTGGAAATCCGTTGAAATGCGTGTGTGTGTGTGTTTTTTGATGCCGCGGCGCTCATCAAAGCTGGCTGTGATATGAACACATAAAATCTGCATATGACAGCCACTCTGTGAGAGACGCAGTCACCACTTTCTCCTGTTATCTCTTTTATATTCCTCTTCATATGTTTTTTCGTCTCACCGTCCTTGCGAGCATCGTTTCTCTCTTCCTGATGGCGATGTAAAAAACGGCGATCCAACTTGTCAAAAATGGCTGTGATATGAAATCATAAAGCAACACGTCACAACCAATTTGACGATTGGATCGCGTTTCGCTCCTTTAACGTATCGGGCTTCAAACCTGTGTAGAACAAAATAATTATAGAGAAGAAAAAAAAAATAACAAAAAGAAAACAAGAACATTTGCAGAGTAATAACGAAGAACGAATCCTTGGCGTTGTTGCGGTTTATGGGAGTGAGGAGAACGAAGATCGTTTCCACGGGCCGAGCTCATCAAAGTGGCTGTGATATGATACGAAACATTCCACAACCAATTTGATGTAACGGACCGCGAAAAGTTGACAAACAAAAATATATATGTATGCGCATACATTCCGTAGTCGTGATTAATCCTTGAGTGCGGCCTGCTTGATGGGTCGCGTTACCGTTTTCCTCTTCTTCCGCGTTTCCGCTAACACCCCGGTCGACGCAGGACACAATTTTGCTCATCAAAGCTGGCTGTGATAGTCGATCTCTATGACAAACCAACTTTGATGGTAAAAGCATGCCCTATATAAACCTTTTTCTTCCCGCGATTCGCCACAAATCCTTTTTCTCTATGAATACATGCACAGACAAGACAAATCACACACGACGATCCTGATTGGCCTACGGGATACTTTAATGCGGTAGACTTGAAAGAATAACGATCGGTTTATGAATTTTCGAAGCAGTTCGACGAACGCCACATGAAAGACAAGGTAGTGAGACGCAAGATGCGCTAGGACATCTCACTACCCATGTCTTTCACGCGGAATCCGTTCTCGCATGTCCAGACGTGTCGTCGCAGCGCGATATTTGAAAGATGGGAAATTAACAAATTTTCTCATTTGGTGCACAGATAATGAGGCGAGATTTTTTATTTTTTTCTATGGAAAACCCGTTTGGCACGGGGACAGTGTGTCTCGGAGACTTACGTCAATTGCCAGGGTGAAGAGCTCCAGTTTCTCGGTTTGCTGGCTCATCCTCAGGAGGGTCGGCGCTACGACGTACTCGGCCGAGTTTTTGTCCAGGAGTCCGCGGTCTATCAGAGCCATCAGCGCGACGTGGGTAGACTGTCTCACCTTGAATAAAATTAATGTTCCTGTAGGATTCTCGCGTCTCCATAGATTTTGAGTCAAAGATAGAATTTTGAAACCATTAAATAAATATGGAGCTCATATTTGAGGATTACCTGTTGATCGACGTCCCGAAGAAATCTGACGATAATCTGTATCAGATGTCGCGGTAATACATCGCCCAGTCTGTCAGGTGCTTCCTGGCAGATCATCGCTACGTGGGGTAGTTGTTCGACGAGGTCGAGTCTCACTGCGGGATCTGAAATCAAACGAATAATAACGAAAATGTTATAATAAAATAAATCCAATAAAAATGCTCACCAAGTATTAATAAAAATGAGAAAAAAATTGGACATTACAAATTATGCTCAGAAAGCATAATAGAGAGGAAAAAAAATGTGTTACTAGTTCGTTCACGAGGGTGGAGTAGGGAAATGGTTGTTTTCTCTCGAGGGAATCTTTCGGCCTTGAATGGTTTTCCGCATAGTTTTTGCCTGATCGAAGGGTTCCGGTCGTAAAGGTCGCGATCTCGGGCGGTCAAACAAAAAGCACGTCGGAGCCCCCGAAGAGAGCTACACGGAAAGAGGCCCGGTGACCGTTTTCCTCGCCGGTTCGCGGAGTCTTTCCCGTTCCAGGTCTGCGAGGGATCGAAGATGAAGGGGCTTTCTCCGGCCTCTTTTGCTCTTCGGCTAGGTATACACACACACACACCTCGGCCAGTTTTACCGTGAGGTCGAATGTACCTGAATGAAGGGGCGCCTCGAGCGATTAGTCAAGCTTTTGCACCCTCCCGCGGCGCCTGCCTGCTGGCTGCCGCCCGTTTCGCACAGTGCAAAGGTGACGTTCGAAGGCAAAGAAAAGCTGCGCCTCTCCGGTTTCGCTGGAGCACGGGACCCCGTCGAGAGAGGTCCCTCTCATTGAGCCAAAGCGGTCGGGGCGCGTCGAGGCGAGTTGGCGGGAAAACTTCGTGCTCGATTGATTTCATAGTTTGATCCTCGATAATACCATCAAAACCTCAGAGATCATTCCTCAAACCTCCCACGATCGAATCATCGAGATCGCGGAAACGCGAAGCTCGAAAGCTCAAAGTTTTAGAGTTGGAAAAAAAATAAAAATTACAGTATTCGTCCCTTTTACGACATCACCTCGAGAATAACAATAGTTTTTAAAAAATCTCATAAAAATTTATCTCACCGATTTATTAACCAACAATTTTTTCCCATTTATATCCGATTTCCTTGAACTTTGGCTCGTCGCGGTATTTCCAAAATGGAATGAAACTCAGTAATCGCAATTTTAATAAAATCATCGATGCGTTTGGTAACTCCATATCTACTTTTTTCTTTTTATTCACTAAAAATGATTTTCGATGGAACTATATTTTTAAAAAAATTGGGTATATTCGAAGAACTGGTCGATGCACTGGAAGAACTTGTAGAAAAATGGATGAACTACGCGTCTTTGCTGGACGGACGCGTGGGTGCGACTGATGAAGGGTCCCAAGCGACGGGGACGACTCGGGGCCACTAGAGTCCTGCACCTTCCCGATGCAGCTACGAGGGACGGGAGAGAGGGCCCCTTCCCCCCACCACCGCTGCGGATGCATCGACTGCAGCCGCATTCTCTCCCTTTCCCTTTGCTTCCTGGGGCCCTCGAGAAAAATCGTGGGGCGCGCGGAGCGCTCGCGTCCCATCGACCCGGAAAGCACACGTGCTGCGTGTTTCTTTCCCGCCTCGGTGTCTTTTTTTTCCCTCTTCCTTTCTTATTTAGTACATAGGAACGAAGCTCGCTTTCCCGCAAAAGTTCGTTCCCCTTCCATCACGACGGAGTCAACACGCCCTCGCGCGTGCTTCATCCCGCCCTCCCCTTCGACTCTGACGGCGAAGATATCGAAATCCCGATCGGGAACTCGCGTGCAAACGCTTAAGTGGATTCGTTCCTTTTTCCACTTTTTTCAACTTCCAATTTGCATTGTTTCAAACGAATTTATCGTGCTTCAAACAAAAAAATGATTAAGTAATTTTTATTCGACTGTAAATCATTAATTTTCTGCTAAAAAAAATATATATAAACATTTAACACTTCAAGTTAAAAAAAATTTAGAGCCAGCAATTAATTACAATAATCTGCATATTCTGAATATTTTTATACCGGCCATAACTGTTTTCAATCGCAATGGTAAAACTATTTAAAAAATAAGGGCCATAATAAAATCTTACTATCCCGCTTTAATGCCTTCTTTTTTAAGCTTCGTCCTGCAGTAACGATTCGTCTTGAAAATTGTGCAATCCGACCTCTTTGTCTCGTGTATAAGAAAAAAGAACATTCTTGAAGGTATTCCGGGTTAACTGGCTCTGAAAAATGTTGTACCGAAAGGCCCGGCAAAGTTACGAAGGGGGTGCGCGATTTGTGTAGATTCCAGTTGAGCTCTCTAGTAGCTGGGATGGATCTAGCAACGGGTGTTTCTCGGATCCATGTGTGTCTGGTGGCGTATAACACGTCTGTCTCCGCGATCCCGTGCGCCCTCGGAGGCTGCGGCTGCTAGCATCAGAAGAACGTTACAAGAGAATGGAGCCAGCAGTAGTGGGACCAGTGGCACGCAGCCTCCGGCCATCAATCACCGCCGTCTTATCTTCGACTTCCTTCCTTCCTCCTCTTTTCCTCTGGGGGCGCTCCCGAAGCTCCCTACGACGCTCCGCGCTCTCCCCCTCGTCTCTCTCCCTTTTTCCTCCTTCGAGTCTTGTTTCCCTTCTTCCCCCCCGAGCTTTCACGAAAGAGAAAGGGAGCCCGAGATAACACCACTCTCCTCACGATGCGCCTTCTGCCTTACTCGAGGACCCGCTAAAAATAATTTAAACCCGCGCGAAGCACGCCACTCGTGCCATGCGTTTGTAACTCGACTTCCTTATGGCTTCCGGCTGACGCTTATTACCTCGAACACGAAAAATTTCAGCGCGTACGCAACTGGAGTGAAAGAGAGACCTAAAAGAAAACAAAATTGGGAAGGAAGATCGAGACTGGCGACTCTTGGATTATTGCAATTCGCTCCAATTATCGTGTCTATATATATAGGGGAGAGCGGGGGAAACGGTGTTTTTGGGAAAAACTAAATTTTCCAATCATTCTTGGATCGGACAAGGTGGCAAAACTGCGCTGAAAAGCCTGGTGTATCCGATAGGGCGAATTCGGGCATCCAAAAGTTATTGGAAAATGACGTTTTGACCCGTTGCCCCATTTTGCCCCGCTCTACCCTATATTTGCAATACTTTTGCCGATAAGGCGATGATTTTAATCGGCGAATTTACCCTTCTCTGTGATTATTTAACACTATCAGCGGTTGGATTACGAAACGAGCTGTTTGTGGATTCGAGGCGGAGAGACGCTTCCGGGATAACAGGGGGGCCTTTTTTTCTCGCGCAGCTTGGGGCTTACTCGTAAATCGATCTTAAAATAATCCAAGAGCTTTCCGGCCGCGGGGCAGTTTGTTACGCGATCGTTCGATATCCCGCGGGGCATGCGATACAATAGCACTCGTGAGGTTTTTTCCTCGTTGAGGCTAAAACAAAAAAAAATACAACATCCTGGAATAGATTTTTCGGAGCGTCTCTCCGAATGTGCCGAAGAATAGGCATCCGCGACTCGTGGAGACACGTCGCGGCGAAGATGTATACGAGACTCCGATAGATCGATCGGCGAGACGCGCAGCCCGCTCTTGCGCCACCCGACGTTGACCTCGGAGATTAATGGCCCTTGGAAATTGGAGAGATTCGTGAAGAACCGGAAGTTTGAAAGCTGAGGAAACAAGTCGATCGATGGATGGATTTAGAACGGCGGGAATTTTATTTCCGTCGTCTTCATCGATCGTCGAAAGCGCCGCTGCGGTGCCTTCCAAAAATGGACTAAGGCACTCTCTCCGAGAGTGCAAGGGGTTCCTCCGGGCCCTCGTAATAACGAGAACTATGGTTATTCCAAAAATACGTGCGAGCTCCCGATGTTAGATATTACATACAACCGGGACGACTTCCGACGTGTCGCTTTTCGTGGGGCGCCCATCTTAGTCCTCGTCCCCCTCGAGAGCTCGTGCGCTTCTTGCGTTTTCTTCACCCTCGAGAATTACGTCCGGCCTGACTCTGTCGCTATAACTCCATATATATATATGTATGCCCTTAGGGCACGTGTCACGAAAACGAGGGGCTACATTCAAGATGCGCCGGGTCGTTAGAGGCCTTCGAGAATTCGGGGGCCCCTAAAAATAGAACGGCGGGCCCTTCGGTGCAGCATCCTGCGCCCTGGCGTTTACTTATCGGAGGAGGGGGGACGAGCAGCCGGATGACGAAAGGAACGTTACGTGGAAAAAAGAAAATTTCCTCGCGTCCTCTTTATAAAGGAAAAAAAAATGTCGACACATATTTCTCGGACCCTAAGAATATCGTTCGTAGCCGCCAAAAGTCCTCGTGGTCATCGTCCCTTTCACCGAGAGTGTCATGGATGGTCCTTTACAAATTTACAGTTGCCGGAAACCTCTCGCTTCGAGGGTTTAAAAAGAACGCTCGACAATGTTCGAACATCGAAGGTTACCGCGGCGCGCCAGATGGACGAAACCCCCCCACGCCCCTCTTTGGGGGTGTCAATGGCCGCGTTGCGTAATCTTGACATTTTTCACTTCGGGCCTTTGCACAATACTTCCAAGTTCGAACTATTGTCATCGGCATACGCGCTCACGAAGGTGGTGAAAAGTTCACATTTTTCATGTCGCCCTTTGGTTCGGGAGTAAAAGGCTCGTTATTCGCTCGAACGCGGAGAGACTTCCTCTTCGGCGGTGCAAGAAGAAGACTGTCGGTCGGAAGGTGAGGCGTGAACGCGATAAGGGGTGAAAACGGACAAGAAATACAGATTTTTCTTTCTCCTTTTAAATCATTTTTTTACGTTTCCTGTTACCGCATTCTTCTAGAGGAAATCGGGAAGACAATCGGTAAAGAAAAGAGCTCCGGAGTGTCACCGGAATTTCCTGCAGGGTCGAAGTCGCGATAACGTAACGGAGAAATAAAAATGGAGTCGATCTCTTCGACTTCTGCACACGTAAACGAAGCTTCGTGAATACCAGACGAAAACCAAATGGTGAAAAGAGAAATGATTTTTTTTACGATGAAAATTTATTACTCTTCGGTTGTGGAAAAATTGTAATCGTACTTGAATAATAAAAATCGTTCGGAGAGTTTTACGGCCGCGAGGCGTTTCGCTGAACGGGAGAAGCGAACGCTCGGATAGGAAGAAAATGTGGATGTAAAAAGAAAAGCACGGAAGTTAACGCGGGCACGCGCCATGGGGGTCTCTCGCTTCTATATATATGTATATAAATACATGAGTGCGAGTTCCGCGATGGCGCGGGCCTCGGGGTCGTAGGTGACTTCCGGTGGAGCACGCGCCGCACCGGAAGCGCGCACCGCGATCTGTCGTCACCTACGCCGCGTTCTCCGGGCTTTTAATCCTTACTCTGCCCCGCGAGGAAGACACGAGACACGACGATGGCGGCGTCTCCTAATACGACGCGTCACTCTGAGGAAAGACAGGAGCGTTTCCCTGCGCTTCTGCCACAGCTATTTTTATGTACAAATATATCTCCCTCTCGAGACAGAGCACCGAGTGACGACGCTCGCGGGCGGACGTGGTTCCAAAAAAAAAAAAATAATGGTATACTGAACGAATTAAAATGATCGATAAAATTTCATACCTTTCACGATATCACTTCAATGTCAATTTTCCGTTTCTTTTACTTTGTATAGTTGCCAAGTAAGAATTACCGAATTATATTTGATTAAAAAAAATGATCATGTATTATCATTTATATAATTTTTTTCGCGTATGTGCATGAAAATATAAATGTTAAATAATAAAATTCAATTGGGTGTAACTAAAATCGTGCAAATAGAGTGCATTTTATTGTTTAATCAACCCTCTAGTATGCTGCGATAAGTAAGGTAGAAACCGGCATGCGTACGGAAGACGCTGTGCGCAGGATTTGTCACAGTCGGAGCATTTCCAATCCCATGAACACACCGCCTTTTAGTGAGCACAATAGCCGTACCATATAACAAATTTTTATAATAAATAAAAATAAAGGTTTAAAGGTGGAATAAAGTTTCCAACCTGCTGCAAAGTTGCTACGGTTTCTCAGGCAACTGTCCGGTGGGTAAATAGGAGGTGCACCGCCGGTTACATGGAACTTTAGCGGTTGCTCAAGAAAGTACCACACAGACACAATAAAAACACATACACGATTACATGTTTACACACGATAGTAAACAATATACATGTTTACACACGAGAAGTATCGTTAAAGACGATGCTCAAACTACTCGAACAAGGATGCCAATATCCATATAGCCATATACGAGGGTCTTTTTTTTCGGAGTTCCTTGAAATTCTCCTTCGATCCCCTCTGTGTCGCGCCCACTTGCGAATGCAATTATTTGGCAAAAAAATAAAAATCAAATAAGATGATGAGAAATCGGGAGAGAGGGCGAGCGACATAATATGAAAAGCGTGCGATGGAGGAAACTTTGTGCATCGACATATTTCTTTTGCGGATATACTTGCCCAGGGGACGTACGGTTATATATCATATATATAAAAATGTATATATATCTGTATATATGTAGAAAATATATCCATCCAAGTTCATAGCAGTGAGGGATTGCTATAAATCTCTACGGATAGGGAGTGTAATTAAAAAAGTTTTTATTCGATATCGCGGATATATCCGATGCTCTAGAAAATCTCTAGCCGCCACGTCGACTGTAATAACAACCGAGAGGATTTTTTTTTCTTTTTTGCCAAGGTTTTTTCGGGCTGCAATGACAACCGAGGATCAGGGAAACACACCGAAGCCATTTTTAGCTCCTTATTACTACAATCTCAGAAGATAACAGTAAAGGCGATAACATTTTGCGGGAAAATTTAATTTACCGTTAGAATACCCTGCGGAGATCGCGAGTATAAATATTAATATTAATTATTAAAGAATGTAAATTACCTCTGTCGTTGACGAGCTTGAGGACCGGCTGCATGACCTCGTCGACGTTCAGCTCCGTTCCCGACTCCACCGCGCCGCGGAATACCTCGACGAGAATTCGACCGACAAGTTGTCTGTAACAATGAATAGAAAAAAAATGTTCATTAAAAAAAAGAATTTTCAAAACTTTGGTGAGATTTTCGTCCCTGGACGATAAAATAATTTTCACCGACTACAAATAAATAAACGTACTATATATTTTTTATCGAACGGGTGCGCAAAGACAGAAAAAATAGGCAGGGCTGAAAACGCCTGTTTCGCATCGATCTGCCTACATTTTTTACAATTTTTACCAATATATCTAAGACACAACATTTTATCTGCAAAGCACATTCTCATCGAGCGATATAAAAACTAAATTTAACCGGCATATTTATTATCGTGGCCCGTACGCTTTGGCGAACCGTGGCCGTCTTCCTCCATTTTCCTAAAAGTCTCTCTCCAGAGTCCGAGCGTGTGCTGCTCGCTGCTCTCCGTCCGGTTCTCCGATAGAGAAATAAAATGAAATAAAATAAGAGAGCATGGGCTAAGGTAAGATGGTGAGTCTCCCAGAAGACGCTCACACGCACACAAGACGAGTAGAGCACCCCCCCTGTGCCCCTATGCCTGTCTCTGCGGCGACTTCCCAAGAGTTAGCAAGGATGAGAGGAACGAAGAAAAAAAAAAAAAAAAAAAAAAAAAAAAAAAAGGGGGGGGGGCGGGGGGCGAAGGGGAGAGGGAGAGGCGAGCTGCGAAGTGGATGCGCAGTAGACGAGATGGAGGAGGCGAAACGACGAGCGAGCGCGCGACGTAGGGGGACATTAATGGTTTGGTAACACGCGTGGGGGAAGCATCCGGGTGGAGGAGCGACGGCACACAAGTAGCTACCGAGCATCGTCGAGGAAAATTGCTCTGGAGGGGAAAAAGCGTAAATCCTCGACGCTGATTGGCCCTACCCCCACCGCGGAATATTGGAGTATCGGAGTGGGGGTGCGCTGGCGGCTCGTGACTCGTCGACCAGGAGTTTCGAAACGCCACGCCCACCCGCGCAAACATGGCCGCGCGGAACTCTCTCGTCGTCTCTTATTCTCTCGATCGGGCTCTTCTCTTCCACCCGTGGCTTTCGGCGTCCCAGCGACTACTGGGCGCGGATTGTCGCGAGTCCACGGGTATATGTAACGCGCGGGTCGCAACGCGACTCGCGCGCCGAATTCGACGCCCTCGAAATTGTCTATGGACAAGAGGACTGCGTAACAGGAAAATTTATCGCTCAAATATGGTTCGTAAGTATCACGAATTTTTTTGAAACTTTCAATGCCGATAAAGTTTGCTTGTGTAGTTTTTAAATTATAGATATTTCTACGTTAATCGATATAGTTTACGAACGGCGATCAATTAATTGTCGTTATCCTTCAATCATTTCCATCCTTGTATCTTGTTGGATCTTACAAATTTCACAAAATCCGCGGCTCCCGTTTCCGACTTCTGTGTGAACCCCACGAGAAGTGAAATGTATGCAAACATATATCCGAAATATGTTACATTCGGTCTGTTCACATGATTAATGTATCGAACACGTGAATCGCGACATATTTGCAAAAAAAAAAAATATTACCATGTAACACAGGGTTCATTTTTCTGGGTCACCTATCTTAATTTTTCAACGTGCGACTCCCTCTCTTCTCTGTAACAAATAGAATGTTGCACCTTTGATTAAAAAAAAAGAACCAACGGCGTCGCCGCACCCTCCGAAGGATTAAATTTTCCAGAGGTCGGTTGATGTACCGGTGCGGGTTATAAGCGGGTTAACTGATTTATTCGTTGTGTACGATGAAATTGACGCTGGGAGGGTGATAAATGTTTGTCGTTGCATGGAAGCCCTACATGCGGTATTATACTCTCGCGCAGAGAGAGGCGGAGAGATTTAATGCGCTCCCTGTCTCTGTTGCTGCAACAACGTTCCGCAACCCCCGAGACACACAGTGCACGTTCGAACGTCACTCCCTATAGAGTTGAGCGTCCTCGAGGAAACTCCTGTGTGCTCGAGTTTAATCGAGTTTCCGTGGGCATCAAAAACCCTCCCCCTCCCCCACCCGGTTGGTCCGGACAGCCCCGATGCATGATGCACACGTATATTTCGCGCATGTACAGCTAAAGGCGCAAAGGCATGTACACACCGGCGAGTATGCACGAGCCGGACAGCCAAAGTGCACATAGTCGGATACAGATCGCATGTGCATATCGCTCGGTACCGAAGCGAGCCTGGAGGCGAAGAGCCGACGACTGCGACAAATGGTCGATCGATTATTCGCCAAATTCGATCGAGGGCCCCACAATTCTCTCGGTCTATTAGTGTGCGCATAACGGCAGAATTCACTCCATCGCCCGGTAGATTATTGGGACAGGCGTCCGGGAAATTCTGCAGGCATCGCCGATACTCTCCTCCACCGTGCGAGCCTGTATGGCTATGCAAATTTCGCGATGACAAATAAACAGGGTTCGTTAATACACCGATTCGGTGGGGGATGGGCGAATTCAATTAATTGGAGAATCGTTGATCATAAGAATGTCGAAATCACCGAGAAGTTATGTTTATAATCAATTTCTATTGTCACCGAAGAAAGGCGACTCCGAATTTGTTCTGCCAATTTATGTGTTTTTTTTTTTATCGAGATTTTCGTTGTCACGTTTCGGTGGCATTCGAAGGATTAAAATAACGCCGAATCAACTGCACGAACGGAAGAATCTTTCTGAAATGTCTATCTGAAAGGTAAAATCATGGTATGAAATTTGTAAAAAAAAGGAATGGTTGAAAGAGTCGCAATAAGCGATAAGCTCGGCCGCAGCGAGTGAAATTAGTGCGGTAGAGAGGCGGATAAAAATCGTGAAACGGTGTAACAGTTTTCGGATTCGCGAGGGGTGCGATGCGAATCGAAGGGTGGAGCGCAGTCTGGGAGCCGAAAAAGCTGCCAGGTGCCAGCCCGCGCGGTCGAAGGGCAAAAAAGTGCTCTGCGAATGAGTACGGGGCATATATATATACGCGCAGGGATGGAAAAGGTCGGAGAGAAACATAGTAGGATCCAAAAAGAGAAAGAGAAAATCAGCGCGCGTGTCCGTTTCTCTACGCATCTGTCGTGTTGGGCAGGCACGCACAGGATCAAGCTAGTACGGGCGCACACATCCCATTAATCTGCCTTAACGCCGGCCCGCGCTTTTCACACACATCGACTGCTCTGTGACGGTTCCGATGACGCAGCTCCGAAATAGCGGCAACCCTTCGCATCCCGATGGAACGGTTTTACAGTTGGATTTTAAAAAATGTATTCCGCTATGATAATCGATAGATATTGAAAAATATGAATTTTTTTGACGTCATTCTGATCGACATTCAAATCGATTCCCGTGAAAAAAATGGCCAACCTCATTCTTTATACTACACAATAATATTATAACAATTTTTATATTATTGTACATTATAATGATATAAGAATTATTATATTATTATACATTATAATATTACAACAATTATTGATGACAATTCGATGCATTGTATTCCATAAATGATTACCGTTAAATTGCGAAAAGTCGTAAATTTGTTGTTATTCCTCCGATCGACGAAAATCTTCGATCCACGAAAATGTTCGTATTTTCCTCGCGACCTTGCGAATCCCGGGTGCGGGGACGTTTCGTGTAGCGTCTGCCGGGTCGGGGGTTGATGGGAGACAGTGCGTCGTACCACAAGGGTTCGCCGGCGAGGCTATATAAGACGAATGATTGCCGAGGGCGTATGCTGAACTTTCGCGTCCGCACCGCGTAGCGAACATTGCGGAAGGAGGAAGCTGTAGATAGACCCCCGTCGGCCGTTCCGAAACTATAAATCAATATGACCCCCTGCGGGATGTGGGTGGGAGAGAGCGTCTCAGTCCCGAGTGAAAGCGTCTCTTCGTCATCGTGGACGCGCGCGCCCGTCCACCTTCACTCGACACTCTTCGGATCCGCGAAAAATTGTTAACAACCGAAACTGCGGGGAGGAAACAGAACAAAACATCGAATAATAGGAAACAGAGAGAACGGTCAGTCTCTGCTGCGAGAGACAGGTGCGAGGGGGAGGGGGGGGGGCGTGTGCATACCAAAAGATTTTCTCCATTTCCCGTACCCGGAACTTTGCCGGCCAACTGTAACTCTCCCCCCCGAGCGTGGGTACACACAATCCGGGGAAAAACCCTCTCCACCGTCCAGCGGAGAAAATACAAGCCCAGACGTTCGGTCGAGGAAAAATGTGTCGACTTAAGCCGACAATAAACGACGCCGGGTAATTTGGTCCTTAACGGTGTGCAAACTAAAGCTGCGTAGCTGCCGTTTCGGTGCCTCGACTCGGAGGGAAGAATTATGATGAGCGTACTTGAGCGGTAAACGCAGGAGGGACGGGAGAGTGAGAAAACGAAAATTTTTGGGAGTTTCCGTGCTCGAAGATAATTTCTCGCCGCTCACGGTAATTGTGTTGTACGGTTCGTGTATTATAGCGAGGGTAAAGTGAGAAAGCGACGGTAATAGCACCGGGGGCCCATAAACCAATTGGTTAATCCCAAATGGCTGTGCGCGGGGTTCGTTTCTCTCTCGCCGAGCAACTTTTAGAGAGGGTAATCTCGAGATTTTGAAAAGGTTCTCGCGGGGGAGCGAGAGAGGCGGCACCGATCGCAGCCGGCGGTTGCAGCCTTGGGGGTTTCTCGTCTATATTTTCCACCGTTTTTGTTTCGCGTGTCGGTAGAAAGTTGAGGACCTAATCGGATTTCCGTAAATCCTGTGTCGCTCGCGTCCTTAGATCCGAAGGGCATGGCGCTGCGTATTCTTTCCTCGTCCATTTTTGGCTTTCTCCACTCTTTCGTTCTTTTCTTGAATATTTAGCCGACGACGGCTAAATACTGTTTTTCTCGGCTATGCGCGAAGGTACCGAAAACGGTCCCACTCGAGGTCAGTAGGAGCGCACCTTGCGAGAAACCCTCGCTGGACGGGTCGCTGCGAACAGGGCCCTAAAACCTGTCTGCCACTTCGAACGGTATCCAAGTGCGTAACGAGGATCGGATCGGACAACCCCTAAGTACCGCTCGAAATGGCTGATTTTATTTTATTGGGGATTTCGTGTCGTACAAAAATTCACATTTGCTCGACTACACCGAATTTTTAAAACAATATTCGGGAATCTCGAAAAAGCGCTGAATTTTCGACGGGTGATATTATTTGGATAAAAAAAATCGTGTAGAAATTTCAAATGCAAATTGCAACGGGATAACCGATTTATCTTTATACCCTTACCGTTTTGAAATTCTCACGAATCTCCGCAGCATTTGATGTTCCCGAGTCAGACGGGCTGTCACGCTCTCCGGTAAGGTCCAAAGGATTTAATATAGAAATTACGTCTGTTTGAAGTACTCGTGTATACACCGGAGTCTGTCACGTACGAATTAAGCCGCTTTGCGCGGTAAGTTTATGAGGCGTAACGCGCGGCACAACGACGGCTCTTCCACGGCAGAAACATTGACGTCCTCAGTTCGTCTGTGTGCGGTTCGCCCCCCCCCCTCCCCGCCCACGTCTCCCATTGTCTCAAGAGCGAAAAGTTTAAAGTACAAAATAAAAAAAATAATAAATAAAAAAGAAAAAACTGAATCATCGAACAGCACGAAAGTATGCAATGACTCCGATAACTCGCCGTTGATGCGTGCTCTGCCATTTTGCCGCGCAATTTCTCGATCGTGAAACTGCGCCGCGGGCTGTTTTGCCAAAGTCGATATTCTCGTTTTGCTCGAGAAGGGGAGCGAGCGGGAGATCCCGAGAGCGAGAGAAAAATACGAGAACGAGTGGACGAACGTAAGCGCGCCGGCTGGATCGTCTGCTCCGACTGCTCCGAGATCCGAGAAGATGAAGAAAGAGGAACGAGCAGGACGAGAGAGAGAGAGAGGGAGAGAGAGGGAAAGGGACGTCGAGAAGGAATGTTGTGTTGTGCCGGGAGGCGGTTGCACCGGTGCAACGGGTGGGAGTGCGAGGAAGCGGTGAGTATAAAAAGAAAAGACAACAAGTCCGACGACGAGTGAGCAAGAGAGTACAGAGAGCGCCGAAGAGAAAGAGAGAAAGAGAGAGAGAGAGAGATAAAAAGAGGATGAGGAAGAAGAAGAAGGTGGAGGCAGAAATGGGAGGCGAGGAGGGGCGGAAGAGTCAATGCACCGCAGGGGAATGCAATGCCGCTGTAGCCTGTGCAAAGCCTCGCTCACTCGCCCGCCTCGCGGCCAATACACACGGGCTACGTCAAAGTGCATTCTACCGTACTACAGAAATATAACGCGGGTCTGTAATCCGCACGGGTACAGTCGTTGGCAATTTTTTGCACGAAAGAAAAAAAAAACAGTTACCGGCAGAGCCAATTATGTTCCTATGCGACTTTACTTCGAGCCGCCAACCGCCGAAATGGCTAAACGATTCGATTGAGCGTCGTTACCGAGTGTTGGTTGAATTTTAGATTCAACGAATGAAAAAGAATCTGCCGCAAGTAGCAATTACTTTTTCGATCGACAGGAGTTAAACTGGAACAGAACTATGAATAAAAATACGTCCATCGATTAATTTTCGGTCAACTATTGATAAAACAGACAGCAAATAAACATTTAAAATAAAATAAAATATAGAAGATTGTACGGTAAAACTAAAAATCTATACGACGTGTTTTCCACTTTTCTCCTAATTAAAAACCAGGGGACAAAAGTACGTGGGGAGAATAAGAAAGAGATTTTTAAAAAATATTGGCACGGTCAATAATGACCTCTCCGTCGAAATGGTGTTGGACAAAAGTCTCATTTTGCGTTGATTTTCTCTTCTTTGCGTATGAAGAGAAGGACAGAGAGGGAACATAGCCTCGTAGGCGGTCCTCTATTATGCACAGAGCGCGCTATCGCTTCCGAGAAGCTATAATGCACCGCGAGAGCTCGCGAGTGCGAGGTTTGCTCGCTGCCGTTGGCGTCGAGAAGCCTCGTGGCGAATGAAGAGCACAGGGAGAGGGCGGGGGGGAATTGGAGGGGGGATCTCGTGGGGCACGGGGAAAGGCTCTCCACCTCGCCGCTCGCGAGAGCTCTAATGCGCAGCAGAGTTCGCCCGAACGATAAAGGAGCTGCCCGGTGGAGGTCCGGGGTGGTCGCGAACGAGTTCGCTCGGATCGCGTTCACGTTCCGTGCCACCTTGGTTGTTCCTTCCCGTTTCACCTCGCCTCTCGACTCGATCTTTGCCGTTCTCGCTCGGCTCTCCCACTCAAGGGGGAGAAAAGTGATCACGATGATCGATTGCTAATAAGACCCAAGATCCTCGAGCAATTACGACATCAACTTCTATAAAAAAATATATATATATATGTGTGTGTGTGTTTGTGTGGCTGTGTGTGGAGAGAAATATAAGGACATTTGCTCCGTTGAGCATCTGGGCTAATGGAAGCGATGAAAAATGAAATACAAAAAAAATATGGTCGGAAGTATATATATATATATATATATATAGACGCTAGGGGGTGGGAGAGATTTCCGGTGTACACGGTAAACAACCAAGTATAGGACATGGAACGATGAAGAAAAAAGGAAAGAAGAAAAGCGACGATGAAGGCTCATCGTAAATTCTCCCGGTCGATCGTCAATCTTATCCTCGTCTTCCAGGAATGCGAGGCTCGTGCCCACGCGCAAATATCGTGAAAACACGATGCTATTTCCTTTCTCAAATGTACTGCAGTATGCCGAACGATAATAATATTTCGAAAAGCTGTACAATAATGGTAAATGTTGGGTGAAAAATTGGAGTCTATTGCATCGGTTTTTGGGCTCCAGCAAGCTGTATCGCACATTATATTTTTCTTATTAGATAATAATTCAAATAATAAAAAATAATTGAAAAGGAAAATAAAATTACAAACGTCTCCGATGAAAAGCGTCAATGCCACGGCGAAGCGATATGCGCACCGATTGAAGTCGAATATAGAAGTGCGCACCGGTCTACACAGTACATAAACATAATATATCCCTCTCGTGTGATACTCGAGGCTACTACGCCTCGGAAATCGCGACGGCGTGTGGTCGACGTCGATCCTTCCAGTTCAGTCACTCGGGCTATTCCCACTGCAAATTCTCTTCCACCTCTCCTCAACCCTACACACACACACACGCCCACACACATGTCCGTGGATCAAAGAACAGAGAAATAACGATGCAGCCATAAAACACCCAGCGATATGCCCGCGCGTACATCGACGTACACTCTCTGTCCTAGTACACGAAAACAGAGAGAGAGAGAGGAAAAAATAAAACAAGAAAAAAAAAAATTAAAAAGGAAGAAGAAAAAGAAAAGAAAAAAAAATGAGAAGAGAGCCGGAGTGGAGTAGCCCACGTACCGCGCAGCCGAGTCTGGCATCATCTCTCTCCCGTCCTCCTCTTCTTCTTCCACCACCTCCTCGTCGAGTGACTCGAGTGTGTGCTTGTGAGAGCGTCTCCTCGTGGTGTGTAAAAGAGGAAGAGAGGAAAGGAGGGTAGGGGAGGGGGAGGCCGGTGAGGGGGGAGGAGAGCGTGAGTAGCGTGTGTACGCTGTTTCTCGGGTGAAGCGTAGAAGCATCGTACGCGGTCTGGCCGGGGAACTGGGTGGAGGGTCGAGGGCATGCGCACCGTCGGGACCGTAGTCGCGCTGAATGAAGTTCCCCCACTTTCGCGCCTCGGTTTCTCTCGCGAAGTAGTGGCGGCGTGTAGTAGATATCTATATATGTGTATGCATGTGTATGCGTGCGCGCGCGCGCGTACGTGTGTGTGTGTATGTATGTGTGCCTGTGTATGTGCGCGCGCATGTGTGTAGGTTATATTGCATATGAGATATATATACATATATATATATACATACCCTCGAGGTTGTCGTCGTCGCCAGACGAGAGAGCAGCCACACGGGGCGGGGGTAATGTTACACGATGCTGCAGAGCAATGACGGTAGCAAGTTCAACCGATGCATCGTACACACGACGATGCACCAGCGAGATGATCCACGCGGTTTAACGCGCGCGAGAACTTTGAGATACGACGCAATTACTAATGTTTTATAATGCGCACTGAGAGTCGACGATCGACGGACATACGAGATGAAAGATGAAACTGTTACAGTCGGAGATTAATTGCATATGATATTCACCTCGTGGATGAATTTGTGTCGATGGCTGATTATCGTAATGTGTGGTGTCCGAAATATTTTTTTTTTCTTTAACTCGTATTTGTAAATAAAACGAATACATCTGGTAACTCCTTCGATCGCCGATGCAATCGATATTTCAGGATAAAAGATAGCGAGCCTCGTTGATGATAAAAATTTTCGATTAGTGGAAACTCGTAACTGGATCACCCTTGATAGACGCACGAGCTAAGAATCGTTCGTCTGCGATCGAGCATGTATTCCTTAACAATTGTGACAAATTTCAAAATATTCCCATGTGCGATCGCTGTATGTGCAGCTGCTGCGTATTGGGTTTTGGGTCGGTGGGTGACACGTTTCGCGAACGACTGGGCTGCCGGTTTGGTAGATTGAAGAGAATGGAGAGTGTTGCCGATAGAAGCAGGCTAGGTAGGTAGGTAGGTAGGTAGGTTGGTAGGTAGGTATTGATTTGTAGAGCGATCTGTGCACACACCCCTTGTCTCGGTTCGGTGGTACAGCGTCGAGAGGAGAGGTAGAGAGAGAGTGAGCCGCTCCAGCGGTCCACGACCCCTCTGGTAGCGCGCACACAACCGGTGTGGTCCGCCCTTGCCGGCTTCCGCCGCGCCTTTGCCCCAACAACGTTCCACCCTGCCGTCGTCGCTCTCCCGCTCCCTTGTCCAGGTCGGGTATTTTCTATGTCGCGACTCGTCCATCACCGGTTTCAGCAGCCACCCTTCCGCCGCCCCGTTTCGCTACCTTCCTCGCTGACGCATGAAGCCGAGGGAAACAGGGCGAGAGCGCGGGGTGCATCCTTTGGGTGGGTCAGGGCCAGGCCAACGCGCTCTCGCCCTCTCGGAATACACCCGGACGGCGAGGACACACAAAGCCACGGCGGTGAGACAACGAGCTTGACATAGAGTTCGTCAAACCGTTCGACTCACGCGGTCCCTGCACCCCGAACACATACGTCCTGCATTTAATCGATATACCTATGTGTATGTGTGTAAACGCTCTTACGACCCAAATTTCAGCGGCTTTCATGGTGTGCCAGTTGCCGGACGATGGAAATTTATAAGTTGCGACAACGCGTAACTTTTTTATACGTTGTTTTTAATAATTTAATCTTACATGTTTTTAATCGATTTCCATCCGTCCAGTCAAAGAAGTACACTTCAAGGCTCCTTTGAATTTCTTTTTTTGCAGTGTACCATTGCCGTCCGAAGGCCGACATCAGATAAGCTGATGTGTACGGATAGCTCGTGTCGCAGCATTCCATGCATATCGTCGTGCGCTAACAGATAATTCAACCTCGGACTCGATCGGAGAACGCTGCGCCGATTAAATCGAGAGCGTCCGGCGTGCCACCATCGCGAAGAAACGAAGTGGCGGGAATAAAAATTTTTGGTTGCCCGCGAAGGAGTGAAGCGGTCAAGAGCCGAAAGGCAGGAGATCCTGAGGTATGCGAGAAACCGTGGCCGGAGGGGGAGAGGGGAGAGACTCGGAGCCGAAGTAAACAAGTGGATGAGGTAGGACGGGAGAGAAAGAGAGAGACCCGATCGAGGAGAGTTCGCGCGCGCCAGTTCGCTGGTCAGTGCGCGCGCGGTCCATTTGGTGCATTCCTCGAGTCTGCGTCGGGCTCTGTGCAGCCTCGCGCTCGGCGCGCACCAGTAGGAGACGCGGAGAGAGGAGGAACAGAAATAAAGAAACAGCGAATGACCGAGGGAAAGGGATAACTCGATGGAAAAGAGATGAAGAGCTCGTGGGGGGGGGGGGGGGGGGGAAAGGAAGGGGACAAGGGGGGGGGGGGGGGAAGAAGAG
>JAPYZC010002064.1:0-40469 GCA_030522665.1 Ichneumoninae sp. A BG-2022a
TCCTTTATGTTAAAATTTGTTTAAAATCGTAATTTTCAAGTATTAGATAAAATTCTGAAAAAATTCATACGTATTCAGAAAAATTAACAAATCATTTTAGTAATAAAAAAAATTTGTTGCCGGGCAATTTGTTGCACAATTTTTTTTTTCAGCAATGTGTTATGAACATTCTGAAATTATTATTATGTACAAACAATCTTTTCAGCACCTTTTATATGCTAGAATTTTTTTCAGATTTTTTTCTCATCGAGAAGTGTTTGTAATCTTTGTCTTTTTTCTCTCGAAATTAGGCGGCGTCAGGCATTGTGCTGGTACTACCTTAATAGCAATTTTTGTTTTTAATCTCCGTTAGCTTTCCTCCATTTATTTTCATTGAATCGCGTCTCAAGAAAAAGATCCGGAGGACACTCGGATGAGGAACTTCGGCTGCAATATCCGATAGAGACGGTACAATCCGATTTCGGTTTTGGAGTGTTGACGTTGTCGGAGACTCCGTTAGAGACCGAACTCGTGCGTGGTGCAGAAATTTAACGAGAGAAAGACGAAACTACAGTATTTGATATACGAGAGTGGGAAACTAAGGATAGTCTCGCGGAAAGCCGCGGCCGGGACTCGAGCGAAATTGGATCTTCAGGTAACGGTTTAATTGCTAGCAGGTACTTCGCACCTTTCCTGGACGAGAAACGTAACTCGTTTTCAGCTACGCCTACCCTCGCTCTTCCCTTAACCCTCTCACTCTTTCACCCCCCCCCCCCGGCCCCCTGGTAGTCTCGTTCGTTCGCTTTCGCACTCTCGACGTCCCAAAGCACGCTATAGTTCGCTAACTCTGGAATTTGTTGCCCGTCCGCCCGCTGGCGTTGGTAAACGTTTGGTGTGCCAACCAGGCTCTATGCTGTGGGAAATTGCGAGCGGTGCTAACTGTGCCCCCGGCTACCCCGGATCTTTAGTCGCGACTCCGTATATATGTACAACCATAGTCGCACGGTCTCCTCCGCACATGTCCGTGCGTTTGTTCGTACAGACATACTACATACGCGAATACTACGGGAAACATGCAAGGTAAATAACGAAAACAAGCCCGCGCTTGGTCCGCACACATATCGACTGCTGAGAAACGGAAGGCCTCCTTCCGAGAACACTGCGCACGTTCAACAGCGCAACATCCCGAGTAGAAATTACCGTCGGGCTGATGTCAGGTCCCTACCAGACACGACCTGACTTCTCATCAGGTCCTGATAAGGCACCTTTATCAGACCCTGATCAGATATGTAACGCCATGGCCCTATAAGGTCCTGATCAGGGCCTAATCAAGGTGTTTGATTGCCGCCTGAGAAAAATATAATAAATATATTTTTTATTTATTAGCGTTATTTTATCGGACTTGTGAACCTTTTATATTTGTTCTTCGGATTAAATTAACTGATTACTACAATCTAATCCGCGGAAAAATTAATTTTTATTTTACTCATGGTTGGACTTGAATCAGCGACGGAAAAAATCAATCGTATGTGAGATGCCAGGAACATTGATTTTGTATAATAGTAATGTAAAAAAACTGCAGTAACAAAAAATAAATGTTCAACAAACAATCAAGGAATCTTTTTTATTAAATCGATTGAATTATTTCAATTATTTAGCTGATCCCAATTTCTGCTCGGGTTACGCTCTTCGGTTTCTCAGTGACGTTCACTTCGAGTACAAAACTCACCAGTGTTCTTAATTACGAACTAGGCAAAGAAGTCAAATGCCAACAACCGGAGTGTAAAACGGATCCAACGTTAATTGTACATTTCGCTGCCATCAACTAATTCCGTGGTACTGAGATGTGATCGACGTTCTACCTTTCACGCTTTTTCCATCCGGTAGATTCGTCTATTTTCGAAGCAGTTCATAGCCGGTTTTCCCTCATCAATCCTAAACCAAATTGTACACTTGGGCTCTCTTGATCATACACGTCTGGAAATAAATGAGAATTTATTTCAGCATCGTCGCTGGATGCCCGGGAAAATTGGAGATGGCCGTGACTGTGTAATCGCTGCAATTTGTAGCTTTTCCGTCAGCCTCTCTCAATTCAGATGTAAAGTAAAAGTGAGACGGAGCCAGTAAGAGAGCACAGCTAAAGCGCGAACCAGAGATAAAGATTGAAGAGTAATCGGTGTGCGGCGGTGCGAATGGTATTCTATCTTTCCCCGGTACTTCGCATACTAGAGGCAAAGTGAAATTTTCCAAATAAATTATCTCTCGTTAATTAAACCATCCGCAAGACAGGGGGCTCTACGGAGGGCGGAGGTACGGCGAATGGGAAAAAGACGAGGTAGTCTTGCCGGGAACTGTGGAGAAAACGGGAAGTGAAGGGCGGGGTGGAGAGGGGATTGCTGCGATGAAAGAGTGAAAGAGAGGTGTACGCGTGTAGCGGCATCGAAGGAAGACGCGAAAGACCGAGGGCGGAGAGGAACGAAGGAAGAAAATATAGTCGACAAGAATGGAGGAAGTGAGAAGGTGTGAGTTCCGAGGCAGGCGAAGATACTGTCGATCGAGGGCGAGGTTTGGGATTGCTCGAGTTCTCCTGACAGAGTTCGCCCCCCCGAGATTAATGTTAACTTCACTAGGGAGTTAATAAGTCTAACACCGATAAATCCCTGAGACCCCCTTTTCCTTTTCTCTTTGGCGTCGGGAAAAGCCGAGCCCGACCAAGCCGCGTATTCTCGTGCCTTGCTGCCGGTATTTTACTGCTTCATCTTAGCTTCATCGTTGTACGATGTCTGAGAACGCCCAGTTGCTCCGACTCTTGTGTCACTTTGCTCTACCGGAAATACGTCACTTCCGGTTTGAAAATCTCATTCATCGGTCGGAAGTGACGCCACTTCCGGTTTGAAACTGTCAAACTTTTTTGACCAAAAATGACGTCACAAAACGTAATTTTCCAATCATTTTTGGACGCCCGAATTCGCCCTATCGGATACATCAGGCTTTTCTACCCAGCTTTGCCACCTTGTCCGATACAAAAATAATTGGAAAATCCAGTTTTGCCCAAAAACCTCGTTTTGCCCCGTTGCCCCATGTTGCCCCGCTCTCACCTATATGAAAATTCTGGTCGAAAAATATTTCCAGTGTGACGTCATTTCCGGTCGAAAAATGATAGTTTCAAACCGGAAATCATGACTTCCGATTTTTGCAATTCCGATTTTACCTGCCCGCGTATTCTTGTTAGTGATCTAGGGTAAAATCAATTGCTTCGATCAGTTGGTTCGAGTTACATAGACTGTGCGGCTTCTCGAAGAGCATCTGCAAGTACACGTGTATATGATGGGAAAACTTAACGAAAATCGAGCGAGATAGAAGTTTGCCGCATCAAGCCAGAGTGTCGGACTAATATATTCAGTAGGTTAGTCGGCAGATAAGACCGCGATAGCCTTCAACGACACGTCCTCGTCCGGAAGATCGTCCGCAGCCGCTTCAACCTCCACTGGAGGGATGATCATCCCCTGTCCGCCCTTGAACGTGCTATTCTCGGCTCCAGTAGGATAATACGTAAGCGAAACCGTGGTACAGATCAAAGTTCCAAAGAGGCGATTCGCGGTTCCAAGGAAAATTGGTCGCTTTATATTCCTGGCGATCATCACGACTGAGAAAAAGAGAAGGAATGAAGGAACGAAAGTACGACCCAGCGAATGGCGGAAGCTCACGACTACCACGGAGCTTTCGTAAATATCTTGGCTTCGTGCGCCAATAAAAAATGTCGAAGAAAGTTCACTCGAGTGCATCGAGATGTTTGCCACGATAACAAAAAATTGAAAATGGTCGCGGCGTAGGGGAATCTTTTGTATCGGTGATTGGGTATAAAATATAAATAATAACCGTGTTGGCGTCTCGGGCGAAAAAGTTGGCTCGTACCTTCCGTGGTACTGAGATGTGGTCGACGTTCTACCTTTCACGCTTTTTCCATCCGGTAGATTCGTCAATTTTCGAAGCAGCTCATAGCCGGTTTTCCCTCATCAATCCTAAACGAAATTGTACACTTGCACTCCCTTGATCATACACGTCTGGAAATAAATGAAAATTTACTTCAGCATCGCACCCAGAAAAAAAATTTATTTCACGGTCACCGTTTATTTAGTTTGAGTAAAATATGGATTTGATTTAAATAAATATTTATTTTAATTAAGTAAATAGTTAATTAATTGAAGTAAATATTTATTCAAATCATATAAATATTTTACTTAAACCAAATAAACGGTGACCGTGAAATAAATTTTTTTTCTGGGTGCGCTGCTGGATACCCGGGAAAATTGGAGATGACCGTGACTGTGTAATCGCCGCAATGTGTAGCTTTTCCGTCAGCCTCTCTCAATTCAGATATAAATATCTTGGCTTCGTGCGCCCATAAAAAATGTCGAAGAAAGTTCACTCGAGTGCATCAAGATGTTTGCCACGATAACAAAAAATTGAAAATGGTCGCGGCGTAGGGGAATCCTTTGTATCGGTGATTGGGTATAAAATATAAATAATAGCCGTGTTGGCGTCTCGGGCGAAAAAGTTGGCTCGTACCCTCGCGATCTTTACTCCCCCCGACTCCCAGAAATATCTTTGGTGGCTGAACGAGACGGAACCGTTGGCAAATCTTCGTTTTTCAACTCGTTGTTTTTTTATCAGTCGTCTCACTCGCCCTTTAATCCTCCGACGGTTCGAAGCCTTGGTCGCGTCTCCGTCGATGTCTCGGCTCTTCCGGGTGTCCTTGTCGTCCTCTTTACGAAACACATTGTAATTCTACCCGACCAGTTTCGCTAGTGGCAAGTCCCTACGTGCCCGGCATGTCAAATTCGACACATAAAACTGCAGGGGAGACAGTTACGCCCGGGTTAACGTATCGTCGGCACGTGTCGCCGCCGTGGCCCGTTGTTACGGTGCTTGCTCGCCGGCTTTCCGGTCGCCGTGTCGGCCACGGCGCGCTATCAGTTATAGCTGACGGTGAGCGCAAAGGACACACCCGTAAATAATTGGTATTGAGACTCATTAACGGGAAATCGGTCTCGATCCCGGTGTACACTGTGCCACCCCGTTCCCACTGAGTGAACTCTTGTTGCTACGTGCTTGGGCCGAACAACGACGACAGCCCTCGAGGCTTCGTGAAAGTGAGAGACAGCGCGCTCCGAGCGAAGCAAGAGACGAGGAGCAATACTAAGAACCAATGGAAGAAGACAAATTCTTCCCTCCGTCAAATTTACGAAAGAAATTACTAACAGCGCGTTGAGTGGTCCTTAATGAGTCTGCACGTTGTCGTAATTGCAGGCAGCGTTTGTCATAGGACCGGAGTCCTCGCGAAGGGCTCTACTTTCAGCGACAGAAGCGGATGAAGAGCGATGTAATGAGTCGGAGACGCTGAGGGTTTGAAAAAAAGGACATTGGAACCTGGATACTGTATACACCGGATGAATGGTTAATTAGTGACGAGTGATACTTACAATTAAAGTACAGGAGTATTCCAGCGACGAATACGAATATAACGACGAAGAGTACGAGAAGGAGGAGGAGAATGGTAGGCCGGCACCAAGGGCTTCTCGGCACTTCGGTCTGTCGAGCTTCCTTGGCCCTCTTTTGATCAACGACGGTCGATTCGCCGCTCACGTTGACCACGACCCCTTTGTAGGTGTACTGTGGAGCCTTTTTGTCGGCCAGAAAGCCATGGTCGTCCTCGGGATCCGAGTAGACTCCGTAAGCCTCGAAGTTATTTTTCCTGTAGCCGTTGGTCTTCTCTGATGAGCCAGCGGCTCCGGTCGCGGAGTCCCGAGCTTCCTGATTGTGCTTCCTGGGATAGCCCGAGGATCCCTGCTGCTGCGGTCCACCTGTCGAACTCATTTCGCCGATCTTAAGCGTCTGCTCGTAAGACTTCGATGCCGGCGGCTCCTGATATCTGGACACCGGCTCGTACTTGGACCTCTCGTAACTTTTCGACGTTGTGAGATCGTACTTCGACGTCGAGGAACCTTTCATCCCCATCGAGGCAACCTCGTAACTCGAATCTTCATATTTCGGATCGAATGATCTTCCGCCACCGGTGGTGTCGTAGCTCGAGTCGTAGGCCTTGCTCGTCGACGACTCGTACCTCGGCAAGGTGCCGTACATCTTTCCGACCGAATGGTACTTGCTCTCATACTTTCGCCCGCCGATGTCCTGCTGCGGTTGTTGATTCGAAAATGACCCAAGCTCGTACGAGGAGTCTCTTGTCTTGATGCCCGAATCGTAGCCTTTCGAGCCCAGTGTCTCATAGCCCTTGGCGGTTATGACCGGTTCGTAAATCTTCGAGTTGGCGTGATGCGGATGCGACGAATCCGACTTCTTCGGTTCCAGCTTCAGCGTGTCCTCGGCGTAGCGCGCCGCGTATTCGTAATCCGTCAGGTCACGAGAGTATCTTCTGCCCCCCTCTTGGATGTCCTGAGTGTAACCCCTCAGCTTCGTAGCTTCGGTTCTTTCGTAGGGCGCGTCAAGATCCGATTCCTGATAACTCCTTTCCGTTCTTCTGTCGTATCTCAGATGACCCTCCTCCGGGTATATTCTACTATTGTCGTATCTGTCGAGATTGTCCTGGTCGTAGTTGGTCGTGGCCGGGGTCTTTCTTTCGAAACTCCTGCTCGAGTAGGCCGGCCTGCCGTCATTGCCAAAGCCAACCTCGCCACCGGTGCCGTAATTGTTCGACACCGTCTGACCGTCCTGGAAGCTGGTCTTGGGTTCGTACTCCAGGTAACGGGAGGACCTTCGCTCGCTACCATAGTCCATCGAGCCTTCGACGACGTTTGGCAATTTACTGCTTAAATTCTCGCCTGTCACAGCCGCTGTTGCCTGATGACAGATCTCCGCATGCTCAACCAAATTCGGCAGCCTCGACACCCCCGACGAGCTACCTGGCGTGTTCTCCGTCAGATCGAGCTTCAATCCGTTTCCCGTCCTTCGCATTTTTCCCAATTGGCATGATCGCGCGGGATCTTTTATACTTTATTAATTCTCATGGAACCCGACGCTCTCGTGGACAGGCAGATCCAACCGCTTCGAACTTTGCTCCTCGAGTGATATGATATCGCGTATCAGGTACCGCGGTGATAGTCGGTGACTTCGGGACAGTTCGCTCGAGTTGTCAACCGAAGGAAGCTCATCTGAAAATTAATCAGAGAAGAAGATTGTTAGTTTGGTTAGTAGTGTTAGTGTGAAACTATCGTGCTATATCATTTAAATCGCTCCGTCAATCCTCGTTAAGTGTCGCGATCGGCGTTGAGCTTAACTTTTCGGAAAATGAGGTCGCTATCTGGATGAGATCTGCGAGCTTGTTAATTTGTAATTTGCGTCTGAGTAGCAATTAGTAATGTGAGCACTTCGACGAGATTAAGCGAGACTGGAAATGACATACGTATTGGGTACAGGTGATAATTAATACACAAAGCATTAGTCTACTGCATATATATTATATCACTTGGTACAGTGGAATATTTAGGACGTTGAGGAATAGAGTTTGGAGACTGGTGGTCGATAAATGTGATGATGAAAAAAAAAATTTTTGTTTTATTAAATTTCTCCAGATGCTGAAGAGTCGTCGATATTCCGTTTGTGATGTTAATACATATCTCTTTGACTACTTTGCCACGGATAGATAGGCAAATGGGAGAGGTACGACTTCCCGGCGTGGAAGCGGTCCCGCAGATGATTGCGAATGGTTGGAGATGAGGGTCGCGTGGAGTCGCGGGCGCAAAGGGTGATGCCGGTGGCCGGGTTTACCGTCAGCCTCGTCATAAAATTTCCTCGAGACTAAGCTGCACAGTAATAAGTACAGGCCCCGAGCTCAAAGGAGATTGCTGTTCCGCATGCAAATATGATTAGTTCCGGAGCGTAACTTCATTTGCGTGTATTAAAAGCTCGGGATAGCTCACTTTATGCAAACCGAAGGGGTATGTGGGTGAATGGGTATGGGGGACCGGTACGCGGAATCGATCCTTTCTATGAAGGGAAAAATAACGCGGGCAGTTAACCTCAGTACTGCCGGTCGAAAAAAGAGTGCCGTGTTTGAATGCAATCTGACGATAGTAACGGACCACATATGCATACACATACGATGTACTTATGTAGGGCGCAAGTACGGCACCAAAGGTTTTATCGGAAAATTCAGCGATAAGGGAAAATGTTTGCGTTAACAGGGTCGCGAGGAGATTGGTCAGAGTTATGACCCAACTTGTTCTGAGAGACATTTAATCTCGTATTTTACAGTCCTGTCGTTATCTTGAGCGAATGTAAGTCATTATGTATTTACTTTATATAACACGTAATAGTAAATTTAATTGCGCGGATAATTTCGATACATAAATTGTCATTAGGTAGGGGAGCGGCTACCGCCAACTCACCGATGGGTTTCGCTGGGAAATTAGTAATCTTCCCCGTTATTACTGGGATGCCGGTGGCCGGCTGCCGGTCGAAAACTATTTTATCCAACGTGGCACGCGCACGTAGTTAAAACTTTCGGGCAAATTCCTCTTGCGCCCACCGCCGCCTTCTCTGACTCGTGGAATCGCATCGGCCCGACATTGAGAATAACTCTGACCGTGCGGGATGAACGGGACGATCGTATATACCGGAGTATCCGCACATTCAACGCGGAAGATATTCCAAAATTGCCCGGGATATTCTATGTCGAGTAATAATTGCATCTTGGTATGCCGCGACATAGCATCTAACCGAGTTCCGGACTCAGCATCCGCCGAGAAATCTAGCTAGTTCAACGGGGCGGAGTTCGTGGATTTCGATCAGCCATCGCTTATGCTTCGTTCGATATTAAATGTTGTAACGGCACGGCTACCGATCAAAGATTGCTTCTTGAGCTACGTTGCGTTCCTCCACCAAAACTGAGGGAAGGGTTAGATAGTTAGAAACAAACGACGACAATGTGTCACCTACATAGTCCTGGACCAACAATGGCAATTAAAATCCTGTTGTCTTCCTATATCGATATTTATACTCGAAGGAACCCTCTAGGGTGATATTTTATTAACAGTAATAAGCGTCGACCAAGCTCATCACACTGTAAAAAAAAAATAGGAAATTTAATGTACGAACTGGCAGTTTTTATGCAAAAACTCGTACATTAAATTCAATGTACAATTATGATGAAAAATGAATGTACTTTTTCACTGAAATTAAAGTAAATGATTAAAATTAAAGTACTTCCATAGTAAAATTAAAGTAAATTACTAAAAATAAAGTATTTCTAATGTTTTTAAGACACCGAACATTAATTTTTCATCACAAGTGTACATTAAATTTAATATACCAGCTTTTGCATAGAAACTTTCAGTCCTCTACATTAAATTTTATAAAATGTTTTTTTTTTTACTGTGCAAATTGTGTCTTGGTATGCTGCGACATAGCATCCAACACGTTCAACTAGCGTCTAGCTAGTTGAACGTGACCGAGTTCGAGGGTTTCGATCAGCCACCGCTTACGCTTCGTTAGATATGAAACGTTGTAAAGGGTCAGTTTCCAATCGATAGATCAAGTTCGACTGCTGAGATTGATCCTTGAGGTCGGCTGCATTGCTGCGGCGAAACTGAGGTGAGATACATAGTTGGAACCAATCAATGACAATGTGTCACCTATAGTCTCGGCCAGCAATGGCAATTAAAATCCTGTTGTCTACCGGCACCGATATTCATACTCGAAGGAACCTCCAAGCGTGCCACTTTATCAACACCCAGTCATAAGCATCGGTCAAGTCCATCAAATTTCTCGCGAAAGATGTAAAGATTTTCCTGTATTATATCTGCGACTCCGGTATGTCTATATAGAGATTTGGGTGAAACGGCGGTTATTTGACAATTTGGCACTGCGGAGACGTGATGCAAGCGCCGCGGTCCCACGGCTGTCGGAGCTCTTTACCCGTTTTACAATTCCATTCCGAGCACCGGCTCTCGCTTTCTCTCTAGTTCGTCAGTTCTACGAGGTCTTCTCACCTCTTGCTCTCCTGCATTCGTTCGGTCCAACCGTCCGACTCTCCTCGCTTTGCTCTGTCCCTCAACCCCGAACATCGCCTATAGCTGTACTCCCGCCCCACCCCGCCAGTCTGCTCCGGGTGCATAAAAACTTTTGAATTATTTATGTTTTTCCGTAGCGCGCCCGCAGTCGCAATGCGGGATGCAAATGCATCTTTTTTTTTACGGCCCCTTTGAATGTTTAATGCGGGGATGGGGCCGTGCTCACCCGCTCTGGACACCCTGCCTCGTTCCGCTTGCGCGCCCCCGAAAACGCGGCAAACTGCTGCTGCGGTGGCACGGGCGATGCCGAGGGGCAATCGGTGACACTGTCCCGAGCTCGGATGGCATGCAAGACAACGGCAAAAAAAGAAATCCACGAAAATCACGACGCGGGAAATCGGAACATTTTTATGAGCGTCGGCGAGAACACGGAAGCTCGCGATTGCATCGGTGGGCGGCCTTGGTGGGCACATGTAGGTCGGTGACACTGGTGGTTGCGTGTAACTGCGAACAGAACCAGTACAGTCGCCACCGTGCGCTTCGACACTAATATGGGAGGAATAGAGAGAAACGTCGAAAAAGTTCAACACCGATGGCGTGAAAGCTCCGGACGATGCCCGATTTTGGTTAAATAGTTAATGAGAATTTCGCATCAGAAATTATCCGGATCAGCTCTCTGCGCGACGTCTTTTTTCCAAGCATGTCGTCGACATTTTTGTTTCGACTAATGTTTCCATATTTCTGAAACTATCCGCGATACACAAAGATCGATCACCTATGTTAGATTCGTTAAATTTTCTACGACTTAATATTTTGTTCATCAACATAGTTCCGGATTCATGATATCTGCCAGATACATTCCCGGAAGGCGTACCTAAATACCGAATCCACGATATCGAAGTATATTTCTGCTGCAGTCGAAACCGCCGCCAGTGTTCCGCCCGGATGGAACGAGCCCTCCAGGGATAAGGGGCGAGCGGGGCAAAATGGGACAGTGGGGCAAAACGGGACAGTGAAGGCAAAACTCAATTTTCCAATAATTTTTGGATACCCCATTTTGTCCCAACGGATTCACCCGGGTTTTCAACCCCGTTTTGCCCCACGGACCACCATCGACACCATCCAAAGGTTATTGGAAAATTGCGTTTTATCTCATTATCCCGTTTTGCCCCGCTGTGCCATGTTGCCCCGCTCTCCCCTAAGGGGCAGGGTAGGGAAGGTACTGCAACGCAGCGGCCCGATCGATTTTCGCGTACAACACACGAACAGCCACCGTAGTCTTGTACCACCTTCCTGTCACATGGCCAGACTGCAAAGTTACGTATCGGGGAACCCTCGCATCCCTTTACGTAATAGACCCAATCAAACGTTAGGATTACGATCGAGTACCGGGAGATTTAGTTCTAGGCCCTCAACCACCTATGTACGTTGTTGTAGTTTACCATACCTATTTACATAGGCGGGTGGTATGCGAGAAGGCAACGAGGGGTGAGACTCTGTGCATCCAACTCGTGTTAGAAGCCGTCGTCCGAATATAGTCTCTCGCACGGACTAGCCCAACGAGTGTGGAGGGGAGAGTGTGCGCGACAAAACAGGCATTATGCACTCACCCGTGTAAGCACACCTTAGTCTGGTGACGGAACATTCACGCCCTGGCTCTCGTGTATGTGAACCAACATACCTTACGTTATTTTGCACATAGCTATACTGAAACTCTATGCACGCGTTGTTGGTACCAGACCCGCACTTACGGTCCTTTAGTGGCGGGTCAGGTGAGTTCACAACAGCCCCACGAGGCTCCTTAGCTATGCCCCTAGATTGTGACTCTACAGTGTCGCGGAGCTTAGAGATTCAGTCGTCGTTATGGCGCGCTATCATTGGCATCACGTTCCGCCCCACGAGATGGTTACGCTTGCGTAATCAATTAACCAGTATTCCACGGACGATGACGGATCCCCAACGAAATCCGAATCGTGGGGGCTCAAAGGCATAATAAATTAACTGGAAGTAACTGCCATCACGAACCAGCCTCAAACGCGATAGTTGAGATAGTTTGACCACAATGGTCGACTCGGTCTTACAATCGATTGTCCAAGAATTCTGGCGCCCTCAGGACAGGCAAGGAGCTATACGCCGCGTGAAAAGGGATGTTTCACTTGGTTCCGACTACTGTTGCTGCTTGCGCGAACCTCTGCGTGCGGAATTCCTCCGGATTCCTGGACCGTGCCCACAATTGGGCATGATTCTGGCTTCGAAATATCCACGTCTGCTGGGGAGCCACTACGGACCACCTTCCCAATCGCAATTAACGTCACCTCAGTTTCCACTATACCCGTTGATTAGAATACCCGCATAGCTTCCAAAGCGCCGGTTGCGGTCATTTTGGATCGGCCAAATTCCGAATTCAATGTGACGTTTTGTGCAACCAGCAAAGTAAATAAATTTTATTCGGGCCCATTATTACATGCAAATATGTCGAAGCGCCCGACACCAGACGATTCATAGCTTCAGTTTTATGTTACACAAACGCCGGTTGCGGTCATTTTAGATCGTCCAAATTCCGAATTCAATGTGACGTTTCGTCCAGCCAGCAAAGTACGGTAGAGCGGGGCAAAATGGGACAACGGGGCAAAACGGGGTTTTGGGCAAAACGTCATTTTCCAATAATTTTTGAATGCCCGAATTCGCCCTATCGGATACATCAGGCTTTTCTGCCCAGTTTTGCCACCTTGTCCGATGCTCAAAAACCCCGTTTTGCCCCATTGCCCCATTTAGCCCCGCTCTCCCCTAAATATATTTTATTCTCTCCCATTATACGATGCAAAGATGTCGAAGCGCCCGACACCAGACGATTCATAGCCTCGGTTTTACGTTACACAGGCGCCGAGGAATTCGAGGGGTGGTCGACGAGTTGGAGTGGTCGTGCTATTTCTCCGCTGACGAGATTCGAAGTAAGATTATACCGAAAACTCGTCGAGCGTCGGCTAATAGGAGGGTTAGGATTATGGGGATGGAGGTTTGCTATCAGCTCGGCGTGTCGCCGCGTGTCCTGATAAGCCTGCCCGACCCCCCGTCGCACCCTTCCGCAACCCTGTCTATCGCGCTGGCACACCGACGTTACGTTGGTGTTTCGGCAACCACTCGAGCCTACACTCAAACATCACCGGCGAACGCACACAGCCTGCTCGCCAATTACATAGTGTACTTGCTCTGGCCTCCAGCGCAACGCCGATACTTCTCTTTAATCCACGCTGCGAGCACGTTCTATCTCCATCTCTTTCCACTCGAGCTTTTACCGTTTGACTCACCCATGTATACCGTGCGATCTGCCGATTGAAAAAAATCCGAGTGATCACGCTCATGCAGATAGAGTGTATAACCCCGTTTGAATTGCACACCGAAAGACCACGATGTGGCCTGTGATCATGCTGAGTAGCGGTATTGGTGATGCTGTTTCAAACCACTCAGACTCTGTTTGCCGGGGCATTCGCTGCTCTCTAATTTACACGTGAATGCCGTACGAGTGAACCACGTATAACGCTTACTTTATGCTGAGTGATAACATTTTTTTTTAATTGCGTAGTTATCGGCGCTGCGACGACGTCCCGAGCAGAGGAAAATCTGGCGATCTGAACGGTGGGTTCGAATTCGTCATTCACGGGGCTTCGAAGGATCTAGTGCAAGTAGGGAAGAGCGGGGCAAAATGGGGCAACTGGGCAAAACGGGGTTTTTGGGCAAAACTAAATTTTCCAATCATTGTTGGATGGCAAAACGGGGCAGAAAAGCCTGATGCATCGATGGGGCGAATTCGGGCATCCAAAAATTATTGGAAAATTACGTTTTGCCCCATTCGTAGGATCGAGTGCAAGTAGGGAAGAGCGGGGCAAAATGGGGCAACTGGGCAAAACGGGGTTTTTGGGCAAAACTAAATTTTCCAATCATTGTTGGATTGGACAAAGTATGATACGATAGGGCGAATTCGGACATCCAAAAATTACTGGAAAATGACGTTTTGCCCCATGCCCCGTTTTTCCCCGCTGCCCCATTTTGCCCCGCTCTACCCCGCATACCCTAATAATGTCTGGGGCTTCGTTGAATGTCTCGCACTACAAGACAACGAGCGCGACATCACGGCAATTCAATCTTGTCGCTGCAACTTTATGTTCCCCCAGTTGCGCCTCAATAAAATGCGTGCAGACGCGATGGCGAAGTTTTCACAGGCGTCGGTGAAATAGTGTCAGGTGCAGGAAGCACAGCGGCGGGAGGAAGCACGGGGCCGGACATCCACCCTCGAAGCGCGCACCTTATACGACATCGTTAACTACAAAGTTCGTTTTTCCTTCGAGAAGACATAAAAGTCGATCTGGGGAGCAAGATTGCGGCTTCGAGCGTCGTAAAGTATCATCGAGACTGTTAAATTATGGCCTCGTTTCGCGGCGGGAGCTTACCCCCACCCCACACCCACCCCCCCTGCGCCGGGGAATCATTACATATATTACATGTCGACGTACGGAGGAAAACTTTTCCTCGCGCTCAGAATTCCTCGGTAAACACAAGGTCGACTGAATATCACTCGCACGAGGAGAGTGAAAGTGAATGAGCGAAGCGAAGAAAGAGGTCGTAGGGAAACTGAGTTTCAAAGGAAATAACAAACAATGGGGCAAAAGTGGCGAACATATAGGCTCCATTCGACGCGCGCTCAACGCGCTAACCGGGACGGTTCGTATTCACCGCGTTTGCTTCGCATTGTTCGGAAACGAAAAGACAGATGCGTCTGGAGATAGGTAACTTGTGGGTAACGAATAAATAGAGCGCGAAGAAAGAAAATGTGACTACGAGGGGGTTCGACAGGGTGCGAGTAGGTCCGGTGAAAGAGACTCGGAGGGTCAGGGTAGAAAAGCGAAACAGGTGAAGAGACGGAGAGAGCAAAAGTCTCGTCGAGTCTCCGGGAGAAAAAGAACTGATAAAACTGAAAGACGCCGTAGTGAAGAAAAGGGTATGTGCAATTGCAAGAGGCGAGGGTGAGCCGGCAGAGCGGAGCGGGGGGGGGGGGGGGGGGGGGGGTTGCAGTGGCGAGAGCAAAAAGGTCGGGGTAGATTATTCCTTGGCGAAGTTGTCCGTCCGTATATACACGTATAGTAATAGAGGTATAGGCGGTAGGGTGCAGTGTCAGTGCTGCCGTGGTGATGGGAGAGAAAAAGACCCGGTTCGCCTATTTTTTTTTTTTTCTGTCATTTTTTTTTCTTGTTTTTCTTTGTTTCTGCCCCTCTTTGTGAACTACCTCGTGCTTTCTGTATGTAGCTTTCACACTCTTTTTCAATATGCTCCGTGCACGTTAGCCGACTAGAGGGTGGTCGAGGCTCGGGGCGAAGGAAGAAAGATCGCCCCTTTGACAGACGCCCTTGCTCACGAATCAAACAATGGGGGGGGGGGGGGGGGGGGGGGAAGGGCACTACAAACTGCTGTCGATGAAAGAGAGCGAGGAATTTCAGCGCATTGATGGACTGAACTTGGCTCCTATGTACATTGAGAGCTTCGCTCCTTTTTTTTCCTTTTCTCGACAAACAGGAAACACACACCTTCCATCGCTTTTTGTTTAACTTTTATAGGCTATCAAAAACATTTTAAACCAACTGCGAGCCACCGGATGGAACGCATTCTTCGATGAAGCGTTTTGTCGATCGCGCACTCACGTCGACAAGTGATTTTATACACTTTAAGGGATTATTGTAGTCACAAGCCAGTGTAAAATAATAACAAGATCAAATTTGCGAACGCTTGCATTAAGTTTCGAGAGTGCAGAGGCGGGCGGGAAATTCGCCGCTATCCTGTGGGATAGTATTGCAAGAAAAAGGCGGAACACAAGCGTCGGAAACGTAATCGGATCGCGTATGGGTAAACGAGTAAAGGGAAAAGACTGGGTTCCGGAAAAGCGGGCGACAGCACACCCATCGTTTCAACCCATTAGCGAGATAGCCATAATGTATTCCGTAGAATAAGGATATCTCTTATGTAAAATGTCGGAAGGAGTAGTGGGCTTCCGGTGGCGGAAGGTTCCGGTTACCAGGGAGAGAACCACCGCAGCCGCTCCACAATCAACCCCCACCAACGCCAGTAGTGGCCGTTGCCATCTGCCTTGCCCCCGCTGTATCGCCCGCGAATATCTAAATGCAAAATTTAAAGCTGCCCATTTCACGTGTTAAGCATGCCTGTGACCTGAACGTAGATTTTCCAGCTCGACACTTCTGCGGGTATCAGCCTAACGGGATGTAAGTACCACGGGATAAGAGGCTCGAAACGGTGGTACAAGTAGGCGATAGTGCCGCACGACGCTGTATATATATTCTCGGTTTATTGGGGAATTAAAAATAAGCGAACAGAAATCAACGAAAAAACAGTGGGTCAAAGCCGCCCATAATCCGGCACTTAGCTATTTCTCGAGTACAGAAAACTGAGCCTTTTACGTGTTACGATTGTTTGTTAACGTAACTAGTGAAGCCAACTACTGAGCTATTGACCAATTCGCTAACACGGCTATGATAGGGTAAAATGGGGGAATATGGCCCGGTGCATATATCATTGATTTTCGTGATGATCGAAGTGGGACGTATTCACCGCTTTTACCCTACCAGCAAAATTCAAACAGTGAAATTCAATCCAAACAACTCTTCCAGTACCTTCTGCGGTTATTAGCCTAACGGTGGTACAAGTGGGTGATAGTGCCGCACGAAGCTATATATATATATACTCGGTTTACTGGAAAATAAAAAATAAACGAACAGAAATCACCGGAAAAACAGTCGCGGCCCTTCGCGGATTATGAGTATAGAAAATTTCTCGAGTATTTCTCGAGTATAGAAAACTGAGCCTTTTACGTGTTATGATTGTTTATCAACGTAACTAGTGAAGTCAACTACTGAGCTATCGACCGATTCGCCAACACAGCTATGATACCAGCAAATCCAAACAGTGAAATTCAATCCAAACAACTCTTCCAGTACCTCATATACTTATATGTCGGTGTAACCGCCCGAAGTGCAGTTATATCTATATAGCGGCGTTCGGTTACAGAATCGGCGGGGTTAACGCCGATTCATAAAATTAGTCTCTCCGGCTGGTCTCTCGAGAGTGGCGAGGGTGCAGGCGAGTGGCTGAACGCCACATGGAGACCCTCGAGCGAGTAACGATAATTGCTCGGCGCAAAAAGCCCTTGACGATTGTACACAAACTAATTTGATCGGAAAACGGGACGATGGTGGCGAATTTCTCTTGGCCTCCCTTTCGCGCGCTTTTCCGCTCACTCTTTCCGTCGCGATCCCGCGATGGGCGAGGGTGAGGCGCGCCAGTCACCCACCCATACACAGCGGTAACTCGAAATCTCGGGGGGTGATTAACGCTGGCGGACCCAGCACAGAGCACCTCTTCGCGCGCCCTTATTTCAATTCTCAAGGGACGTAAATTCACGTCGCAAGGTGAGTCTAGGATAAAGATAGATATATAAAGGCAGCCGTGCAGGACCGAGGGAGTGGCGAATGGGGAAGGTGCCAAGAGAAATTCACGAGGACGTGGCGCTTGGCTGTTCGGTAGGGTGGTCGTACCACTCACCAAAGTGTGGTACCGAGCCGGGGTCCTCGTCTCGCAAAGTGCGACGACGACAACGACGCCTCTGCGCTTCTCCCGGGGTCCGCGTTTTACTGTACCTTGTACTATAGGCGGAGATATATAGGGATCGTAGGAGGCGACGAGAGGAATTTCTGACGCTTTCAGGAATGAATGGCTTGTGAGCTGACGCAGTCTCTTGGATAATATTGGGGATGCATAGTTCCTTCTCAATTTACTTGGGGCGAGATCACAGCATTTCTCATTAGGCACAATACCCGTGACAATGGTCTCATTCGAAATGGAATTTCGTCTATCATGTACGATATACATCAAAGTAGAAATGTTTACTGAACCCCGAAATTCCTTTGTCCTGCATATTTGTCGATTCTCATTCCGTGCGGATCACTAATTCTAAACTTTACGTCCGCGACAATGTTGTACGTATATGCGCTCGTGTATTTACCGACGAGGTCGATAGTGCGCGCGGATAGGATCTCGTAACATTTTTACAATCCATAAAAAAACCCCTTCCTGGTAAAGGTGAGGCAACACAGGAGCGCCGGAAGTTCGACTCTCACGAACCGGAACCAACGCGACAAAGGGATCGAAATCACCGGGTCTATAGCGCTACTGCTGGAGGGATGTTGGTACGTGCACAGTGAATATAATACTCCGCTGTTGGATACAGCTGTATCCTATATAGGACCCATATCGGCCGGAGGGTTCGATGTCAACGCGGACGCACGCATGAAGGGAGAATTGATCGCGCGAACTGAATTTAACGAAATATTTCATGCGACCGGCAATGAATTCCCGATATGCATTCCAATATATCTACACAATGTTAATTTCGTAATATCGTTGGGAGTAATAGTTGCCGATATTAATTTCTGCCATGTCGATGCGTTCGGATTGTTCAACAACTGACAACCCACCGGTGATGAAACGTATCGCGTTAAGCTGCGGCTCGTCGCTGAACCCAACCGGAGGGCCAATATAGACTGCGCGACCTCGTCGAGTACGTGGCATCGCGTGTTCGAAAACTTAATTTTATTAACCGAACGAGAAAATTAAATGGATTCTCGTGTAATTGAATCCCGCGGAATATCGCCGGGGGCTTAGAAGCGAAGCGTAGCGCGGTGGAGTTAGTCGACGATGAAGTTCGTAAAAATTTGTAAAGTACCGGGGGGGTGCGAATAACCACGCAGCCAGTGCAAACGACGTCCGCTATACGGTGGATATATACCGATGGTAGTGAAACACGGTGCCGGTGGAGCTCTCCGGCGTATCCGGAGAACCGAACCACTCGGTTTACAGCAAGTCGATATCATCGATTCCCGTGAATTAAGACAATGTTCAGCGTAGAATCCGGGTGTGGATAACGATGTTACGTTCTGGGCTGGGAGGTATCGAAATAAGGGTGCATGTCCAAGGTTAATTGCAATCTGCATCTGTTAAGGACAACCCAAACCGAAATCGACACATCAACTCAAGCAGTTGATAAGTTGCGAACCTAATTTGATCTGGTTTTCACAACTCTTGATATCTACAGGTAAGCAATTTCACACCATCGATCGTTGTATTGAGCTGCTTTTTCCGCCATGAAACCAGCCGGATGAGCAAATCCAAACCGACATATGAACTCGAGCGGCGTACAAGTTGCGAACCCAATCTGATCCGGTTTTCAGAACTCTTGATATCTGCAAGTAAGCAATTTTACTCCACCGATCGTTGTATCGCACTACTTTTTCCTGCACGAAACGAGCTGGATCGGCAGACAGGAGGATTACCGTACACAGAGAAACCTGCGAATAGCACATAAGCATGAAGCACACGAACCGCCAGCAGTAGTTAGCGAAATGGACTTCTTGAGCGGGACACACATACGTGTACCTATCGTACACATATGTGCAGCCGCGGTACTCCCGCAGGATCTACCGGTAGTCATCCCTTGCAGTCTCGTTCCTCCATGGAGACCGTTTATCGAATAAAATATTCAGTTTATGTGAACCTACAATCGCGCCCAGTCAGATATGTGAATCAAGGTGGAGTACATGCCTAGGTATGTGTGTAGTACATCGTATAGCGGAGGCTACATCGACGAACCCGTGGACATGGTAGAGTACGGTCAGTCGGATTGATACGGAGAGGAGGCGAAGGTCGGTAAGGAATTGCATTGGGTTGCCAGTAGGAAGAAACTCAACAAGAGCTCAATGGCAAAAATGTAAACGTCGTACACGACGGATGATACTTTCATTTCAGTCAACGGTTCTGCATTGATCGTTATGGATAAGACTGATAACAGATGGTTCCACAAATTCGGGAGAATCATTTGCGTTGAGTTGCTCATTGGGCGAGATTGAACGCAGAGGACGACTCGAGGGTAATGAAAGAGAGAACGGTAAACATTGAAGTTCGGCGTGGGTTGCTCATACCCGTTAACGGATAACTTTTTTCCGTCAAAGCTGTAAGTGGCAAGCGTATTGGTAGAGGAGAAATAGGTAGGTACATGGAGCCGGTGATGAGTGAGCTTGGTGTAGAGAGTCACCCTTTCCCGCTGCTATCGATCGGGTTTTAACGTATAGGAAAGTGAGTGAATGCATGAATGCAGCGACGAGCATGCGACACACAGCAGCGGCCAGCGGCCACGTCCCAGGACCGCGAGCCCCCCGGGGGTGGTCAGAGGGTGTGCGTTCCCTGGATTATCAAACGAAATTCTCTGGACAGCCAGAAACGCGTGTATGTGTGGTGGAAAAAAAAAATGACGCGCACGTACAGCAGGGACGCAGAAATGGAGGCATCCACAGATGAGTGCAGCGGGAACGTAGATTTTCCGGGGATATCACACACGATGGAAAAGTTCATAAAGGGTCCGGTGAGCGGTCGGAATTTCGTCGGTAGACGGGTAGGCCACTCCGCGGGTGGCCGAGAGGGATGAAAAAGGCGGCACCTGGACCGGAGCGAGACGGAACCGGGACCGCAAGCGGAAGAGGGAATGGCAAAAAGAAAGTTGTAAAAAAAAGCGGGATGACGCTGAGGGAGAAAAGGTTTCCTCGCTCGCTCCCCTCTCGTCACCCCTTACGGGAAGAGCGTGCTCCAGCCAGCGCCGCCGGGCAATATATCAAAGAGATAGACGCGTGTTTGGCCGAATCACTGCGTCCAACCACTGGCCAACGTCCGCAACGGAACGCGGAGAGTTGTTAGGGGGAATGGAGCGAAAGGGGGATAGGGAGACGATTGAGAGAGGAGCGGCGCGAGATAACCTAATGTCTGGCCGTATTAGCGTCAGGACCCGGCTGGCGGTTAATAGGCGTGACGAGGTTGCCGAGGGAAGCGAAATCTCGACGCGATGCAGCCACTGCTGTTCATTTCATACCCACCACTCGCTAGCATTCCGATTAACCGACCTTTTGATTGCCGATTTAATGTAGTTAGCCGAGCACGCGCGTGATCATCATCTGTGTACAATGTTGAACGGTCTGCACGGCGCTACTCGGGATATGGTTGCGTAACGCTCCATCCGGCGTTTAGTTCACGATCTCTTTGTGCATCGTACAGGCCGATACTGGAATTCTAATTTCACAGTTCTATCGCGTATATTTTATTCCAATTGATGAGGACTCTCGGCTATGAACCACTTCATCGAGCTCCTCGTTCATATTCAAACGCAAAAAAATTCTGTCCTATTTGACGTACATTGTACAGTCTTCGTTGCATTGAATATTTTACGACCACCGTAATGCCCGGTTTTCATGGCAATAATGCGTCGGTGTTCAATGACTCTCAAATCGTATAATTGTATGGCCAGTTGAACGACAGCGGCAGTGCATCTACTTGTATCGGCATATAGCGTTTTACTGTTACAAACCGCGAACACCTGGGGGCGCATTGATTCAATTTATAACTAGTGTCAGGCATGGCGTAGATGTTAAATGCAATTAACATCGACTAGTGGATTTCTCGAACAAAGCGTTCGTTGCCGAATGTCAGCTGGAACGAAGTTTCGAAATTATGGAACCAATGGTACCGCGAGAGACTTCCAATTCGTGGCTAAGAGTTCTCAGATTCACTTGCAACGACATTGCACCTGGTGAGCCGTTCATTAAACACACATGACGACATGAGTGACATGATGTATCGATTTTCCGTCAATCAGCGTTTGTCCGGGAGAATGAGTCGAGGTAAAATGGTATGACATCTTACGTCGCACTCAGGCGACGATTAAGTGATCATTTAAACGTGACAAGAACCTCTTGGCCGGATTTTGTCTTAAAACGAATACATCCAGAGTATGTGTGTGTTCCTTAATTCATCCGTTTCAGATGCTGCGTACATTCGAGGTGAATTCTAAAGCCATTTCACCTGGATTACACACGTTCGTTTCTGTCCTTTAATGCACACGTTCATGTCACTTGCTGCATTTGTGATACATTACAGGGAAAAATTAAAAAATGTCTCTGTAAAGTCACTTCCAGTTTGAAAGCCACATTTTTCGACTGGAAGTGACGTGTTTCCAGTATTACGTCACTTCCGGTAGGAAAATGAGATTTCCATTTTTCCGTCAGTGACGTCATTTCCAACCCGGAAATGAAGTCACTATAACATTTTTTAAATTTTTAGCATGACGAGAAAATCTTTATTTTTTCTCCAGTGCATTCTGTTACAGAAACATGGGAATTAAGGAACACACGGTACTATTGTATGAGTGAGTCCTTTTTTATACGAAAGAGTTGGGAGCCACTGCTCTGACAACTCTGTCACCCTTCATTCACGTTACTGTCACAACTGAGAATACTAAATTTCGGATTCCTATCGGCCTCGTTCCTCTCGTCACTGATAAAGACAAATCGATTCGCAGCTCCGACTATAGCAATGTTCCCGGTCCCGACGAGTACAGTTGTACCACTTGATGGCAATTTGTCATCCGCGGTCCCGATCGATGATCCTGAACGAAAATGAAAGCCAAGTGCGATACAAGGTATGCATGTGACTAAGAACAAAATTAAGGTTTCAAGTGTCAGATTATTTCCGCCGAATACTAAAAGTAAACAAACATGTAAAAGTCAATAGTCTTTTTACCAAAGGGCAGTTCTACATCTACATGTTAAAAACGAGGGGTTACATTTGAAAGGTTCACTTGATGGAAAGAGAATTTTGGAGTTCGATCCCGATTTTTAATCCAATTACACGTGTACGCGTGGGTGCAGTGAATGATTGATTTCATTACGAGACCGGGCAAATCTGATAGCCCGCTGCGGCAGCCCTCACTTTGCCCTGACTCCGGATTAGCGTTACTATCAGTAGTACTAAATGTCCGATCGTTATCCCGCGTGGGGTGAACGGGTGGGGGGTTGTGGCTGATAAGCCCTGAACACGCAGACCCTTAACACACCCAATCCCCAGGGTTGATCAAAGTTTTAATCCGTATCGTGATACGAGGTAAAGCTGTCGTGTTGATAAATCCCACGATAACGGTAGTAACATATATTCTATCGCAACAATTCGCTGCGTAATTCTCATATTCATCCATAGAAATTAAACAGTGCCCAATTCGCTATCGCATCTTCGCAGTTTGATTAATTCATTCGAACGGTCGCATTCACACCTTTGAACTCTTTTTGCCGATTGATTGTATCAGCGGATTCGCATCGAACGCAAAAATGTGTGCGCGACGATAAAATTGAAGGGTTCGACTTTTAATCACGGACATATTTTTAATCAATCGCCAACCATTTTCTGGTAGCATCAAGGGGAATCGTATCGGAAGCATCAGGAGTTATATCCTCTTATAGCCGGACAAATATGGAAACGTACCAATTCATTTATCTTCACTGGCGTGGATCATAACATTGTTCTTCTCTCGTGACACGATTACAATGGCTGCCGCAGGATAGCCAGTCGTGCCATCGACTCTGCCAAACCCACTGTTGACGCAATTGATCGCATTGAAAAACCGGCTGACAGTCGACGGCATAAATTATCGGGATCACAATGCGAACGATGCAATCGTTCTTCGGGGTTTTTGGATTTTCAGCTGCTGCCGGTGAACATTGAAATTGTCGTGGGGTGGATGACGCATAGCAAGGCTGTGGATGGATGCGATATTGTTCCAGGCTAGCGTGAGAGCTCGGTGGGATGACCGACGGCGGTTTATTGTAATTTATCGATGTCCGCGGACATTTCCATATTATGAACACGATTACTCGCATGGATGTGTATTTATTTGAGGAAAATCAGTAGTCATTATGCCCAATGGTATAGAAAGCAGGTTACTCTATATAATTAACGGATTATCCGGATTATTCGCCTCGTCATGTCTCGCATTTTTGTTCGCCGATCTGCGATGGAATGACAAAATGGTGGAAATCAGGTGAACCGGAGCTCGAGGTCAAGATGGCGGGTACTCGAGGATCCACCAGCCTGATAGGGTAGGGTAGAGCGGGGCAAAATGGGGCAACGGGGCAAAACGGGGTTTTTTGGCAAAACGAAATTTTCCAATCATTTTTGGATCGGACAAGGTGACAAAATTGAGCAGAAAAGCCTTATGTATCAGATATGGCGATGTCGGGCATCCAAAAATTATTGGAAAATGACGTTTTGCCCAAAAATCCCGTTTTGCCCCGGTGCCCCATTTTGCCCCGCTCTACCCTACCTTCGTAGCGCGAACTCCGGATTGCGATACCACCGAAAGTTAAAGTTCGCGAAATTCCGACGGAATCGTGAATATTGGATACTCTTAGGTTACAGAATCAAAAAGGAAATATAATGTAAACCTTCAAAGAGCCCCGTTTACAGGACACGGAGGAAACTGGAAATAGATCGAAGGTAAATCTTGGGAGGCAAGGGGCTCCATGACGACGTGAGGTGCAGACAACTCTTTGCCTCCCGATCCTTTATCCGGATTCCTTTACCTCCATGCGGATATCCCTTCGCAGTCCTTTGGCTAAACCTATAACGGAATACCATATCCAGAGGTATGTATACATACACTATATACCCATCGATTTATATCTGATACCGCCTCGTACCATCTGGCACTAGCACTCGTGATAACGCTCTGTGCGCTTCGGTTTGACGCTCTTCGAAAGGTTTGAAACTCGAAGCTCCATCGACTTTTCACGCTTTCGCAGTAGTGACTGCATGTATGTGCACCAGTATATCCATCCCTCCGCTGCGATACCGTTGGGCGTTAGCATTCGAAATCCCAACGTTTTCACGCACCCACCGCAGTGCATACGCGTTGTGGTAATCGGCGGGAATATATATCAGACATATGAAGTCCATCTAAACCGCTACAGCATCAGCAGTACCACAAACTGGTATAGGCACTGGTGCAATATTGAATTGCGTTTTCGAAGAGCTGTTTGTTTGTCTCTCGCGGATCATCGATGAGCTCGTTCACCACCGTGGCTGGCTCTGAGCCAGTTTCTTCTAAGCGCCAACCCGTAAAAGCAGCTTTGTCGGAATATCCATACCATATTATAACACACATTTGCTTCTCTTCGGTACTTAAAGTCTTTAACACGCTGTTCTGTCGCGAAAGCTACTCCAGCCTATTTGATCTTCGGAACGGCTTTAAGAATACTCAGTTGGACCGAACAGCGCCTCGCGTGACGCAAGCGATTGGGGATGTTGAGGAATACCTTGAGAGCTCAAAACTGGAGCTCGTACCGGGTCTTCGGGGAGCGCCCTGAGATGCTGCGCCAAATGAAACGTAGCCGTTCCGCGAGTAGGTGTACTTTCCGGAAGAAAGCTTACCATATTATAACACACATTTGCTTCTCTTCGATAGTTAAAGTCATTAACACGCTGTTCTGTCGCGAAAGCTGCACCAACCTATTTGATCTTCGGAACCGCTCTAAGAACATTCGGTTGGACCGAACAGCGCCTCGCGTGACGCACGCGATTGGGGATGTTGAGGAATACCTTGAGAGCTCAAAACTGGAGCTCATACCGGGTCTTCGGGGAGCGCCCCGAGATGCTGCGCCAAATGAAACGTAGCCGTTCCGCGAGTAGGTGTACTTTCCGGAAGAAAGCTTCGTTATTGGAGAACTTGGTACTATCGGCTCGTGTAGCGGTGTTGGGAGGGTGATAGGGGCGATGTAGACGGCGGAAAGGAGCGTCCTTGAAACTTGCAACAAGCCCGTAGAGGAGGGAGTGGGTAGCCGAAGCACGCGCGTCTTCGACGTAATCGGAGTTGTAACACTCGGTCGTGTGTACGACCATGCCCGCGGAAAGGGCTTGCGGCGTGCTGCCTGTGTTGTACCGAGTGGGGTGAACTGCTCGTCGCAAGCCGGGTGAAGATGCGGTTCAGGACTCCCGAGTTTGCAAACAATCGACACTCGTGTGGTTAAATCCTCCATTCCCAGCGGTGACAAGACACATCGCGAGCACGACCTTCCAACTGTCATCCAAAGTCCTGACTCTGTCGCGTGTCCCAGAAACTCCTTTTGCGCTCGCTCGCAGGGTGGGCGTTCATTCTATACCATTCGAGAGATGACGATGCTCATTCCATCTCTCTTTTCATCCCTCTGTCGAGGACAGACGCGCACTGTTCTGGCCGTTCCTACATATGACAGTACTTTCTCGTGGGTGAGTTGGGAGCGCTCTCGAGAAGGTCACATCGTGCGCGAGCACACTGGCGATGAAGTGAACTTGTTCTCTAGTTTCGCCGCTGGTGGTTCTGGTTCTGTTGGTCCACTGACATGCCCCCGGACCCACCTCGAACACGTCGTGCGGGCAGCAAGTTGTCGTCTCGTTCTCCGTGCGGATAGACCGAGCGAGACCTCCCGGTTCACGGGCTAGGGGTTCAACATGAGAGGGTTGATCGAAACAGTGATTCGCTTCTACTTCTACCCGACCCAATAAAAGTCCATCCCGACGAAATACCGTCGATGTGAATCCACCGCGTACAACTTGAGAAGACAAACAACAGAGGCTGACGAAGGTTAACAGCGGTACGTGGAGAGCGTGTGCACGGAGCCAAATTCATCCGAGATTATTAAATTCAAAATAACTAAAAAGTCCAAGGAGCATTAACGTTCTCGTTTTTCCACTGTTACATTAGTTAGTCCCGTTAATGCTGCTTGGTGCTCGTACTACGTATTAAAATAGCCGGCACGGAGCCTCGGAACGGACGAGTGAGAAACACGATGCAGACTGGAAATGGGATTAGGTATTAAGACAATTTAAAATGGGAAGCAGTAGCAGGAGCGAGCTTGCCTTTCGCGGCACCCGTCTCCAGGGGATTGAGGGATTAAGCACGATCTGCACTAGAGGATTAAAGGGAGCGTTAGGCAGGCGATAGAGACGGAACGACGGTGAAGGAGACAGGCCGATACCGGATAGGGGTGAACGTTCCGACGTTGGGTAATTCAGGATTCTCCCTCAAATAGCTTATTCCCAATTCGATCCTGGGATTGTTCCAATCTCGACGTTTCTGAGGTATCAATTCCAAATTAGCCAGATAACTCCCGCTCAATGCCTTTCGAGCGTTAAACGTCCTTTTATTTCTCCGACACGCGGACACTCGCTGGTAACTTCTCTGGAGCGGCTACTTGCGAGAAGGAAATTTAATTCAACCTCTCATCTGGTCGGCCCGATGTGTGACCTGCGATCTCCGATCGACGAGACGAGAGGTCACAGATAACCGAGGAAAATCGAGGGAAAGTTCCATCCCCACAGGTTCATGTCGCGTACACACGTTGCGCAATGCCCACCTCCCGGCTATTCAGGCAATCGAGGAACGTCTACGAGGTAGAAAATAATTAACTCCGCTGGTACTTCTCTGCTCTCGACGTCGGTTCACGAGCGCTCGGTAATTGACGTACCTTAGCTGTACGAATGCTTCAATTATTGGAATTGGACGATGTATGGGATGGGCGCGATGCTTCCCCGTGCGTTTCACCCTTTGATAAGTTCATGATGAGGGACAATTTGATTGAAGCCGAAATAAAAAGCAATGAGAGCTAAACAAAGATGTGAATCGATGATCCAATGGGTTTTCACCATCTCATCGAATGATCAAAATCCGCCCGATGAAACGCATTATTTTTCCACGCGAATAGTAAGAACGAAGGGCAGGAGAGTCAGCAACGCCACTTCCGACCGCGACATCCTCCGCGCAGAGTATACAATGCCATGGCATAAGTGACGCCAGTGGAGAACGGGCGGCAGTAAAGGAAAAACGTGAGTTCCCGTTTTTCGCGCCTTTGCGACACTCCGTCGCGCGAAATATCGTCTGTGATAAAAGTGAGATATTGGTGTAACAATACTGGGGTGCGCTCCGGAGAACCGGTGGAAGCGTGCCGAGAATCTTGAAGCACGTTGCACGAGCTTCGGGCCAGAAATTGATTTTTATTCCCAATAATAACAATCCGCTGCGACAACGTATGAAGCATAAGGAAGAAACATCGGTACGCTTCAAATTGCGACACAGACAAGAATACAATGAGACCAATAAAGGATTACAGGCTGGACAATATCGAGAATTAAGAGAAAGTACAGCTACCATTAGGGAAACACCCAGAAAAAAAAATTATTTGACGGCCACCGTTTATTAAGATTAAGTAAAATATTTATTTGATTTAAATGAGTATTTATTTAAATTAAGCAAATAGCTACTTAAATGAAATAAATATTTATTTAAATCACATACATATTTTACTTAATCTTAATAAACGGTGGTCGTCAAATAAATATTTTTTCTGGGTGAAGTTACCACTGAATCGTTATTGTTGAAATGGCAAAGTGTCCACAGCCTCTCTAGTCGGCAGCGCAAGTTGTCTGAAGAAATATCGGTAGGCTTCAAATTGCGACAGACAAGAATACAAAGAGACCAATAACGGATTACAGACTGGACAATATCGAGAATTAAGATAAACTACAACTACCATTAGGAGAAGTTACCACTGAATCGTTGTTTTCGAAATGGCAAAGTGTCCACAGTCTCTGTAGTCGGCAGCGCAAGCTGTCTGTACAAACAGCGCATATGAACCCGCTGGCTCGTGGACTGTTGCTCGGCGCTCGAGATTGCAGGCTCGCCAATTCCAGAAAAGAATATGGGATAGGTACAGAGGCGCGCCGGGGGTGCGGCGGCGGGTATTACTGGGAGAAAACAAATGCTGTCGAGCACGGATTCGAATAAACAACGGCGAGAGCAAAGCTGCAGGGAAATAGCGGCGGAGCCGGAAGAAAGGGAAAGCGGAACTGCGGAGAGTTGAAACGGGTGGAGGCGAAGGCGGGTGAGACGGGCAGGTAGAAAGGGGTTGTACGGAAGCGATGCCGTCGCGGGTAGCCGCACAAGGAGGATTCTCGAATCTTGGCACGATTCCTCGCTCTGCCAAGCTCGGTGGCTTCTATCTCCGTCAGGACACATAGACAGGCAGCAAAGGCAACAACAGAAGCAAAAGCATCGCCGGTACCGGGGAAGTAGCTGCGCTGCGTTGTGGGAGCCGAGCAGATCAGTGGTTTCGCGGTCGTACTGGTACAAGGAGTGTTTTAGTTTGGAAGCAGACGTACGTCTGCGTCCGGATATGATGAACTATGCACTGTGGAGTCGTTCGCAGGACAGAAGGGTTCAGCCCTCTCTTAAGTAATGACACAACTACAGACTTTACATACATATATAGAATTACTCGAATGAATCATACCGATGCACTCCTTATCCGTTCATTATAATTACGTTATGTATAATCGGTAACCTGGCGTTTTTTCAGTTCAGTATCAAAGAGGCATCTGCTGTATGTACTCAGTTTTCAATATTCCTGAATAACTTGGACGTCTTTAATGACAACTTCAATTTCGTTGCGTGCATTGCGGGAGCCGAGCAGATCAGTGGTTTCGCGGTTGTACTGGTACGAGAAGTGTTTTAGTTTAGAAGCAGACGTATGTCTGCGTCCGGATATGATGAACTATGCGTCCGTTTATTATGCACTGTGGAGTCGTTGGCAGGACAGGAGCGTTCAGCCCTCTCTTAAGTAATGACAGAGCTATAGACTTTACATAAATGTACAGAATTACTCGAATCAATCATACCGATGCACTCCTTATGCGTTCATTATAATTCCGTTATATACCCGAGTAGAAATTTTCGAGCGTTACATCGGGCCCTGATAAGGCCTTATCAGGCCCTTGTCAGGCCTGCACAGGACCTTATCAGGGCTCGATGTAACGCTCGAAAATTTCTATTCGGGTATAATCCTTAACTTGGAGTTTTTTCAGTTCGATAGCAAAGTGGCGTCTGCCGCGTATACTCAGTTTCCAATATCCTTGAATAACTTGGACGCCTTTAATGACAACTTCAATTTCGTTGCGTGCATTGCACTCGTGCGTCATGAAAACTGGGATAGTTTAACGAGACTCGAGACCACGCAGGCTGATGGATCGTTAGTTCTGTGTCTACAGCGCCGTGCAACGAAAATAGGTAAAGAGGGCGATTCAGAGTCGCGATGTACAGAAGGTTCTACAGTAAACGCGAGTGGCACGTGTGTATGCAAAGACCTGCACGCGTTAAAGATAAAGATGGATGGGTCGTAGTAGCCCGGGTGGGCATTAATTGTCCGGGGAGCCGAGCGAAAGAAACACAAATGGATCAGTGAATGGAGATTTGGTGGCAAACGGTGAGGATTCGATGGAACAGAAATGAGGGAACAATAAACGGACGCTGTTCGCAGCATTCGTGAATCTCTGCGCGCCACCGAGAGCGAGATTACTAAGGTGAATGAAAGAGAATACGAAGCGGCGAAGAAAAGAAAGTAGGAGCGAGGGTCGCGAACTGCTGGATATACGAAGCGGAAATAGTATATGCGAGGAGCGAGGCCGCCGAGAGTGAGGGTGAGGGTGCAGGTCGAGGGTGAGAGTTCGGTGTCAGTCGTGTCTGACAAGAGGGCACGCTTCTGCAATAATGAACCGCTCTCGTGTTTCCTCCCTTTCCTCCCAGAAACTCCCCGCAGTTACTGTAAAAACGACAACGGGCGGGGAAACTCGCGAAACACACACGTGGGTACGTTCAAAGGCGCATTCAGCGCGGAAGGCACACAACGGAGAAGACGGAAATGATGAGGTGTCGGTGTGCCGTTTCGTCTGTGTCTGTTGCACGCTATTATGGCCAGCGAGGCTCGAGTAAGTCCCGAGAGTAGGACGCGAGAATGTGTGCATAATAAGGGAAGGTAGCCCGCGAAGCAATGCGCACATATGTGCAATAACGCGGGCTTCTGGCGGCGTAGCTCTTCGAACGAACGTAATTGCGCGTCGTCGTCGTATCACGCTAAAGTCCTCCGCCAACCCCCGGCGTCTTAGACGCGTGAGCCAAACGTTAATTCGCGTATGTACGCCGAGCGAGCAAACATGCAACTCGGGAAGAACCACACCCCCTACTGAATTCGCCAGCGTCGCTCGGAGAGTGCGGGGAACATGCAAACTCGCTCGCGAGACAAACGGAATGCAAAGCATAACTTCCAGGAACTTTATCCGAGTTTAAACGAGAGTGGTTTCCTTATTAGTTACCGATTCGAATGGGTGAGTGTGACCATTTGTCCGCAACGAAAGTTCCAACTGGAGTCATTGGTATTTCTGTTTTTGTCCCTAGGTCACTGTTATCGTGAGCCCACATCCATCGGTCATTCCTTACACACATGTACGTTTGCCAGAATAGCAATAAAGTAAAAACGTTGTTTCACTTCTACTCTGAATTCGTACAATTTCATACCGGATTGAAACGATAACATGTCACCTTGACAGTCTTGCTGTCTTTGTTTCAATATCATATGGAATTGTAAGAATTGAAAGTAGAAGAATTGAAACAAACATATTTTTCTTCGACAGCCCGCAAGCGAATTTTTTTCAGTGAAGTTTAAACGAGAGTGGTTTCCTTATTAGTTACCGATTCGAAGGGGTGAGTGTGACCATTTGTCCGCAACCAAAGTTCCAACTAGAGTCATTGGTATTTCTGTTTTTGTCCCTAGGTCACTGTTATCGTGAGCCCACATGCATCGGTCATTCCTTACACACATGTACGTTTGCCAGAATAGCCGAGCGACGTATAGCTCGTGTAGGTAGGTCGGACGTTCTACGGAGACATATGTGTAGTGGGCCTGGCTATGAAAATAAATCGATAGATACGTGAGGCGATATCACGAGAACTTCCGTTTAGGAAACCGAGGCTGGCTACGCTCTCTTTAACTGCCGCTCGTGTTTCGCGTCTCTTCGTCTTCGCGATATATATCTCCGAGGCCAAAAGCGTCAATCGGGAGTGGCCATCGGGCGCGACCCCGAAACCGCTTCAATCTTGAACTGGAACCTTCGGACGGAGGTGTCCGAGCGAATCAATTATTTCGATCGACCTTTTCTGGTCCGCTACGCCTGTGTACGGCGCGCTACACGATCCAATCGCACGGACCGCACCTATACGTACGCTCACCTTACAAAGCGGCAGATTCCCGCCAGATTCTTTATTTCGCGCGAAATTGTCTCACGGAACCCAGCCATTTATATCGTCGAGCGGCACGTCTGTAACGATCGTCGAAGGAAGGCGGAAAGTGTCGAGGCACACTGTAGAATCCGGCGGTAAAATGATCCTGGAAATACGATTCTACCGTCAGAGAGAGGAAGAACCCAGGGGGAGTTACAACGATCGATATCTTTGCGAAGGGGAGAGGAGGAATACAAAAAAAAATTGAGAGTCAGGCGAAAGTTTCTCGCGTGTCAAATGCCTTGACGGCCTTTCGCCTCATTTATTCTCAACCTGTCGTGAGCAGACGCGTGCGACCCTCCCGTCTAATCGGACACGGTACACAAGTAATGCGTGTCGTATTGGGAGTGAACGGGTTTGTTTGTCATAGACAAATGTCGATCTCGTGACGTTCCCGGGCTGTTCGCGTGGACCGTCGGTTCACGGCATCCGGAAATAACTATCAGTTTGCGTCGCTGCGCACGCGCCCCTTCGGGCTTAATGAGGTAAGAAGGGTTGGGCCGATCTCGGGTGTTGAGATGAGACGCTGCAAAGCCGAGCACTTCCCGGGGGCCGCGGAAACTCCGGAGCTCGGAGCGTCTCGTGCCGAGTACCGCGCCAAGAGGAAAGCTGAGGCTCTCAGTCGGCTAGCGGCCTCGTGCGGGAGGACGAGTTGGCTTACGGAAATAAACAGCGTTGCCTATTCGGTCGAGGAACGAAGGAAATCCGGATCGAGCATTATACACGTGTACGGAGAGTCAAGAACCGGATGAAAGTCGGGTCGGCGCCATCCTTGCTTGTTTGTTCTCCTCGTACGGAAGGAGTTGCGACACTGTCATCCCAGCGATGGAGATGGAATCGATAGCAAGCAATCCGGTCTTCTCGGAGGGAAAGGAATTCGATCACTGCGGTGAATAGATTTCCGACAAGTGTGTACCGATATTATATTTTTTTTTATTATCAATCCCGAGTAGAAATTTTCGAGCGTTACATCGGGCCCTGATAGGTTCGTGATAAGGCCTTATCAGGGCCCGATGTAACGCTCGAAAATTTCTACTCGGGATGTTCCGTTTCAGGTATACCCCTTAGGGGTTTTAACCTTAGCTCCCCCCCTAGCCTAACTGTGTACCTATTCTAACACTTTCCTACCCACACTTCGCTAACCTACTCTAATTCTCTGCCTCCGCAGCCGACTTACTTCCCCCTAACTGTACCGCATTCGCCGAGGACACAGGAAAACTGCGGAAAACCCATGTCGGTACACTGTAAAAACAAATTATAAATTTAATGTACTGGAACTTGAAATTTGCTGACATTACTCATATTAATTAAACATTAATGTACTTTGCTTGTAAAGTAAACATACCAGATATTCAAATTACAAATCTTTTGCTGCAAAATTTACAAAAATGTTAATGAAAAATACAAATTTTATTGTAAAATTGCAACGCTCGTGCATTTGAAATTTCAGAAACGGTTTATGTAAAAAAACTTCCAATACTGTTCATTAATTTTCAAACAAAATTTTTTTACAGTGCACAGCTGGCGATATTCTACTGATCCTCCGGTATTTCTGCACTTGAGTAAAGTGCAGAAACACCTAAGCTTAAAAAGAAAGCGCCTCCCGCTCACCGGTCGATGCGCCAGCTAGCGCACGGCTAAGCGATCACCCATCCAAGCACTGACCGCGAACGATTGTGCTTGACTTGGGAGACCACCGGAGCCGTGCGCCAACCGCGCATCCACCGCTGTCGGTACCGATATTATACCGAAGTCACGGTACCGCCCCGAAAGCGAGGGCAACATCTTGCTATAAACCCTCAGCCTCCGGCTAGGGACCGCTTTTTATTATTCCCACGTGGAAACAATCCTTGGGCTTGTTTCGTTTTTCCCCCTCACGAAAGCATCCGCAAGAAGTAAAACCAATGCGCAATCAAATATTAACCGAACAGAACGGTTTTATCGCCTCCCGTCCGCGTGCAGACAATTCCCACGTTAAGACGTTGGCTCACCTACGGCAAAAGTGGGCAGCGCGATCGTTCATGCAATCTTCGGCCCCCAGTCTCGTACATCACGGGAGGGTTTCTCCAGCGAGACGAGTGCTGCCTCTTCCCGGCAGTAAGCGTCGAAGCCATTCGTTTATCCTGGGAGAGACGCGTCCCGTTTGGCAAGAAAACGCCAGCTGCCAGCGAGCATCAGCCGATTCACAAGATCGGGAGCGAGAGGAAAGTCGAGATGGAAGCCGGAGAAACGATGCCACGCCGGAAACGAGAGAAACGTCTGCTCTTATTGTAGGCCGCGATGGAAGGGCGAAACGCGCCCGGGTGGGACAAAAAGTGACGCGAAAAAAGCACACAGACACGGACTATGAGAACCGGAGTCTGCCCGGCCCCCGGGTTTGGACAAAAAGTGACGCGAAAAAAGAATACAGGCACGGACGATGAGAACCGGAGTCTGCCGTCGTATACATTATATAGCGCGTCGTATACACAGGAGGGCGTAAGACAGATAGAGGAACAGCGAGAGGGATAAAAAGGCATCCCCAATAGATTTTCCTTTTAGGAACTTTTGTCTTTTAGCCGAAGCCGTGGAACGGTCCCGCTCCTGCGTGGCTTACGTGCCACGGCCGTGCCGTTCGTACGGGACCGCGGCTCTGCATACAAGACATCTCCATTTAGATGTTTCCTCTTTCACCCTCTCACGAGCCAGCGGGCCCGGCGCTCACCTCGCCAGACCCTCTTCGCCTTGCCACTCGTGACGAGCGCCGCTGCCTCCTCCCCCTCTCCCGTTTCGTTTCGTTCGTCTGCTCAGCTAGGTACACGTACTACTTCGTCTACTGGCTTGTATGCACACACCCGGCAACGTCTTCCGACGCTGGAGGTGCTGCAATGCCGACGTCCCTTCGGTACCATCTTACCCTCTACACTTTCTTCGACTAGACGGCGTTTGTTTTTTTTTTCCTTTTTCTTTGCCTTTTTTTTCATCGGCCCCATGGTAAGAGTCTCTGCAACGTCTACATCGCTCTGCTGCCAATATCGTACCTCGGCGGAATAGAAAGCTTCTTTTTCTTCGGCCAGAACTCACCCAACCCTCCCTGGCCCGACGACTGGACTATCCGACGAGAATGGACACTCTCGAATGGCGGGCATAAGCTGCATCGCGTAAACTTGGAGCTCTCGCGAGAGGATCACTCTCGTGAGTGAATCTGAAGTGCATTATAAAGTGGAGCGTGTTCAACCCCTTCGTACTTTATGTGTAGCAGACTGTATTGTAGTTATTACTACAATAGTTTTGTTTCGTTGATGTCATCCAAATTCTTACCCAAATTCTTACCCAAATTCTTACCAAATTGTTACCCAATTTCGTCTGTGTTTAAAGGGGCGGTGTTCGCAATTCTGTGCATATTTCTGCTTGAAACTGTTTAACTATATACCTAAGACTAGGTTACTGGTACACCATTGGATGCCGAATCGTTAGACTCTCGGGTTTGTTGGTAAAAAAATTAAAAAGGATTTTTGTTACTTTTGTCCCCGGTCTCCCCTACCTTGTGTAAGAGTCGGGAGAAAGTGTTATATCGGGTACTTGCGGGTGCAACAATGAAGGTGAAATGAGTCGCGAGTGTTTTTCCTTTTTTCATTCATCTTCATGCTGGAAAGATAATGAAAGGGAATGAATAGAACGAAAGGAAGCGAGGGCTTTTCTTTACATGCATTTCATTTATACATTTTTAATTATTTCATTAACCGAGTTGAACCGTTCCTATGTGAATTGGCAGTATTGTCGTAACGGAATATTGCAGTGAAATACGGACTGACGGTGAGAGTTTGGGACGTGTAATTTCACAAAGCTATGAGATCGCGGGCGCTGGTGAGGTGAAACGGCGAGCAGGACGGGGTGAGCGTCGATATCGGTAAGGCAGGTCACGCTGTACCCGAATAGAACGTGGCTTACGGTGCGCGATCGAAGCGAGGGGCGGACGAGAGATTCGGGCGAAATGAAAGAATAAGTGGTGGAAAACGCTGGGGGGGAACAAAAGAGTTGGAACCAAGGACGACCGCGGGCGGATCAGGTGGGCCGCGCGAAGCGGACGAGAGTGTAGAAAGGTAGAAAAGAAAACACGTTTTACCGTCGCTCTTTTGAGGATAGGAGTTTCGGTTAATGGCAGCTTAATGTTCGGCAAAGGAACAGTTTAAACTAAAAACATTCAAAGAGGCTCCCCCTGCGCGGCACGAGAGGAAGGAACTTCAGCGGGGCATCAAAGACGGAAGACGGTCAGCGCTATAAAGGGATGACACGATGTGACCGAGGAATATATTGCTTTATTGAAAGCGCCGCTCTGACTTCCGAGAAGGACGCATAAATATTGGCAAATCGAGCCGATAACGATGGAGTTATATTCACGGATGGAACATACTTAATGGGCGTCCGGGGCTCTTTCGCATTTAGCTCTGTTAATTTCGCTACCTTCGTCTATTTGCTCTTACACTTTTACCATTTTTTTTTTTTTTTTTTTTTTTTTTTTTTTTTTTTTTTTTTTTTTTTTTTTTTTTTTTTTTTTTTTTTTTTTTTTTTTTTTTTTTTTCCTCTCTCGCGAGCCCCGGAGCGCGTCTAGGCCGCGCTCCTCGTAAGAAAGCTTCAGGAGCTTCCGTACCACGCAAGACGTCGCCTACACGTATATCCGCTCCCGTTCTGCCTACCCCTCTCGAGTTCCGGCCATGCCTCGGGGCCTTGCGAACAACTCACATAGCTTTGCTCGCGTGCGTGTTATCAACCCACAAAGGAGAAGTTCCCCGGGCGCAGCACTAAATTATAAATAAAAAATTGTTTTACATAGCCATGACTCGCTGGTCGTGTACCCCAGCTCGTAAACACCTCCCCGACCCGACCCCAGCCGCACGTTTGTCGTCCTATAAACGTATAAATGTTATCGTTTCTTATTTCCCTCTACACCGGTGAAAAACCGAGCTTCGCGCAAGGACGGACTGTTTGACTCGCGATCTCGTCACTAGGTGGCAGACCAATTCATGCCGAGCCCTCGTTCGCTATTCCGATACTGTTTTGTGTCCCGACGACCAATATTGAGTGCGTTGCTTCAAAGTACGACCTCACTCGAACAGATATATCGAATCAGGACCATCAGTTCACTAATAAAAAACTAAGATTCGGGCAGGGACGTTGAACTAAATATTTTGTTGGTACAGCTAAAAAATTTGTTAGTTCAACAATTTGTTGGGTGATTTCACGAAAATATTTTTGAGTCATTAAAATATTTTGGTCGACCAACTAAGTATCTATTTGAACGTCCCTGCCCGAATCTTAGTTGACTCAACTGTGCTTTTTTTATCAGTGTTCCATGAGTTTATTTTCATGAGTTTTCGCCCACCCTGAATCTACAATGCAGTTTAGACTTCTAGCTTTCAGGCTCGTAGAAAGTCATCTCAGGCCAACCGAGTGTTACTTCGACCAATTAATAATTTTTCTCTGCCCGAGACTCGTCGCGATTATTCCGTCTTCCTCCCCCCGGAAATTATGCCCTGCCCGTCTCTCCTACCCAGTGGAAATCTTTCAAACTAATGTGAATTTATATCAGATTATGTACGGGTTTCCGCACCGACGAAGTCTCGAAGATTTCGAAACTCCGATCATTATACAGTCGAAATGCAAAGGCTGTTTATACGACTGAAATATTATTCGTTTGTGAAGTGCGCGGAGGCAGCTACAACTTGTGCGAGATCGACGTCAAAGTACGGACAAGAGGATGACGAAGTTCGATGCAGTTTCGCTAGGCGAACCGAAGTTCGCCTGTACGCTCTCGAGCGAGTTACAGATTTCCGTAGCCCGTTCTAACGGCGGATAAGCAGAGTGGAGGAGATGTTTCGGGGGAGACGGGGCAGGTGGATGATGGCGCGGGGTGGAAAACATGACGACAACGGGGACCGACGGACGGAGAGTTCGCAGCCTGGAAAATTCGTTGCGCTGTGCATGTGAAGGATCGATGCGACACGCGACAAATGGGAACCCGCGACGGCGGAGGACGCGTAAAAGAGCCAAACATATTCGTGTTACGGAGCAGTCGGATGGTTGCGGTATCCACGGACTTATCCTCGCAGCCCAACCGTGACACGGTGAGAGGGCCATGCAGAGTTTTCCCAGAAAACTTGTCACATCGCTGCACGACTGCGGTACTGGAGAAACCGGAGAGCAAAGCAGGATGGGTCAATCGCGACGACCGTTGTCACGAAGACATCCAAGATCGGATGCTGCGACATTGGAGATTTAAAAAAAGTTGGGTTGGAATAAATGACTTTCGAATGCAGTGGAGCGAACATGCTGGAGTAAAAATTATTCCATGGAGATATGCAGAACCGAGTAAGAAAGGTTGGGTTAAATACGTACCTGACTGCGGTACCGGAAACACCGGAGAGGAAAGCAGGATGGGTTATCATGAAGACATCCAAGATCGTTTGCGGCAACATTGGAGACTTAGAAAAAAGTTACAGTGGAATCGATGGCTTCCGAATACAGTGGAGCGAACATGCTGGGGTAAAAATCATTCCATGGAGATATGAAGAACCGAGATAGAAAGGTTGGTTTAAATGTCTACTTGACTGCAGCACAGGAGAAACCGGAGAGGAAAACAGGATGGGTCAATCGTGACAATCAACATCCTCAAGACATCCAAGATTAGATAGCGCGTCATTGGAACAACAAAATTCGAATCGAATCTATGGCTTCAGAATGCAGTAGAGCGAACGTGCTAGGGCAAAAATCATTCTACGCAGATATGAGGATCTGAGGCGGAGAGGTTGGTTTTAATAATGTCTCCCAAGGGTAGGGCAAAAAATAATTTTATATGCCAATGAAGATTACTATCCGCGCAGAGGTGAACGAGCGCGATCGGGGTCTCGGGCTACGACCCGCGGGGGGTCGGAGATATTCGAGATTAAAAATGTCGATAACGCGTGTACTCGTTACGAGCAGGAATGCGGAGGGGAGAGATACTACCGGGGAAAAAATGCCACGCTCGCACACGCCAGCATCCTCTCGCAATAATCGTCCGCGAAAATATTAAAAGTTTCTTCTTTCGAGGGTAAACCTCCACTGGCATACGGAGCTTATGTGTGTTGTGCCATAGAGATAGGGTGAATAAAATATTTCCCTGTATCCACCGCTTCCATCTCCGTCCAGGGTTCTTCAAGCTTCTTCTCCTCCGCAACCCCCGAACCCCTCGCCGTCCACCGCTTCTTCGGCCTTGCGACCCCGGGGAGGATCCTCGAGACAACGTCGGCTCCGGCACTACAGGGAGAAGCAACTTTCCTCGAAACTTTTCGCGACCTGTCTCTCGGCTCTTCTCCCGCACTCTCTTATCCCGCCGAGTCGTGAAGCGAAGAGATTAGAAAAATGTCGTCGTTCTCGGTCTTCAACGACAATGCAAAATGCAACCGGGGACCCCTCGTACGTTCGCGGATCGATAAAAACTACTTTCCTTGTGGAAAAATTAATAAACGTCTCGCGTATATTTACGATACAGCTTCGAATTCTCATTCCCCTTTTTTTCGATGAATCTCTTCGTGGATACTAGTTATAAAAAATACCACGGTAAATTAAATTTAATCAAATTGTGACGATCACCGGGATTGTGTTGAATATCGGGGTTGAATATCGCGCGAGTACAAGACCCTCGGCAACCGGTGCGGTCCCGCAGCCGCGCGGATGGTTAAATTTCACCTGGGCACTTGCCCCGGATTCTGCGCTTGGCTCTCGACATCCGGTTGATTTCGCCTTTATTCTCTTAAGTACTTTTACGGTACCCTTCCAACCGCAAGTAACCAATCCGGGCAGCAAGGTTGTGGCTGCGGTGCCAAGGGTGTTCTGCGGTCGATGAGAGCCGTCGTATTTCTACCGGACGTCGCGGTTCTAAAGGGTCCGTGAATAGTTTCGGTACTTCGATGCATATAACCGCAGTACGGTAAATCACAGTTAGTAATTCACTCAGCCAGATCGATAACGTTAATAAAATGAAGCAATACATATGTATCTTAGATTTTTATAGAACTAAAAATTTTTTGCAAAATGTACTGTGAAATTTATTCATGAGGAGTAAAATCTGTGACGTTCATGTAAAATGTCCGCTGAGTCAGTCTCACGAATATGTGTATATGTGTGTGTTTTCAGTCTAAGAATAAAGTCTCTTGCTCATTATTTTGCGCGACTTTCGGGGCACAGGTTTCGATGGACGATAGTAGGGTCGAGGGAATAGCGAAAGTGCAGACGTTCGCTACCGACAGGATGGTTCGAGAGTCGACAGTCCGGGTGAGACCTCATCCCTTTCGATGCATACAACCGCAATACGGTAAATAAAATTAAGCAACACATATGCATCTTAGATTTGTATAGAACTAAACATTTTT
>JAPYZC010002065.1:0-16037 GCA_030522665.1 Ichneumoninae sp. A BG-2022a
TGAAAAAAAATATTTTCGTCTATTTTTCATAAAAATGGAACTTTATTGCATTCAAAAAAATCTACAAAATTTTGTTTTCAAAAGTTCATTTAAAACTGCCACTTTTATGTCTTAAGAGGTTTTTTGTACGGCTGATAGTTTTTAAGATATAGCAGTATTTTAAAAGAGTTGAATTTTTCGATATCTTAATAAAATACGATCCAAAAATTCAGAAAAAAATTACAAAAACCTCTTGCAAATAATCATGAATTGTGGTGATATTACAACTTTTTTGGAGAGGGTCGGGTTTTTGACCGTTCGAAACCGTATGGAATACCTCTTATATTCTTTTGGATTTTATTATTATCTCATTAGTTTTGTTGTAATATTTGTTATTATTGGTTTTCGCATCGCCTTATGTTATTTTCACAGTTTTCATTTATGCTGGTTTTTGGTTGGTGGCACGGTGTTCTTAGAGGGCTTCGGCCCTAGAACACAAATCTATCTATGTAATCTATATATTAAGTCGAAATTTTCAGACGTTAGAAATAAATGCATAGTGTTTTTTTTAATAATAAAAAATCATGTTTTGTATATAATTTTTATTTTTTTATATAACTAAATTATAATATCGACGCGGAATAAAAAAGATGAATAAAGAGCTCTTCTATCGTCCAACAATACCGCACGAACTATGAGGACGAGCTATCCGATTGGCACTACTTTGAAAATATCGGGGAGGTATCCGGAATCGCTCGAACTGTTTTTCGATCTTCTTTATGCAGGCTACGACTATAAGCGTGAAATTGTAACTGAAAGCGAAGCAATAAAACTGGATAGCGCGTTCTAGACTAAGCTACCCTAATTACCATTCTAATACCGCACTCCCACTCACTACTGTAAATTTTCTGTGAAACGGGTTTTGCCTGTCTGCACAAATAAAAAAATAAATAAAAAAAAATTTTGTTATATATTAAACAAAATGCAATGTCATATGATTGCCGAGATATCAAAATTGATTTTTCTTGACCACTTGGCCTTGCTCTTATGCGGAAGTCGTTGCCTTACGACATGTGAACCGTTAGCTGCAACAATTTATCAAAATACATTCATAAAAAAGGAAAAACGAAAACGTGTCTGGAAATAGAGAATTGAAATATTGCGAAACAATTGCACCATCCGGTTTTCGAGGATAGCGCGAGTGTGAAACGGAATATTTCGGTGTTTGTTGTTTCGGCACGCTTGGGATATCGCAGCGAGGGTCCCTCGCTCTCTCGTTGCCTATCGCTCAACGCGCGCGCGCGCGCCATCGAGGAAAACCCCACCGCTGAGCCTAGGCATGGAATACATACCCTTAAGGAGGTTGGAGCGAGTGGTGTTCATTCCCCCTAAATTCGAGAATTTCGGGCAAGAATTGCAAACACTTCCCAATGTTATAAAAATCCTAAAAAATGCATACTTATTATAGGCATTGAAAAGACTAATTTTACATAATAATAATTTCAAAATGTTATTAACAAACTGTCGAAAAAAAATTGTTCATCAAAATATGTGATAACTCAACTTTTTTTTCTTAATTAAAATGATTCGTTCAATTTTCGGAATACGTATGAATTTTTTCAGATTTTTATCTTTATTTCGGCTTTTGCACATTTTTCCATGTAAAAAACAAGAAAAATAAGAAAAAATTGTTCATCAAAATATGTGATAACTCAACTTTTTTTTTTAATGAAAATGATTCGTTCAACTTTCGGAATACGTATGAATTTTTTCAGATTTTTATCTTTATTTTGACTTTTGCACATTTTTCCATGTAAAAAACAATAAAAATCAAAATAAAGATGAAAATCTGATAAAATTCATACGTATTCCGAAAAATGAACGAATCATTTTTATAAAAAAAAAGTTGGGTTACCACATATTTAGATGAAAATTTTTATTTTCAACAATTTGTTAGTAACATTTTGAAATTATTATTATGAAAATGAATCTTTTCAGTGTCTACAATAAGTATGAATTTTTTCAGATTTTTATAACATAGGGAAGTGTTTGCAATTCTTGCCCGAATTTCTCGAATTTAGTCAAAATGAACACCACTCGCTCGAGCCTCCTTAAACGACGGAGTTTCGAAGCGCCTCGATATATAGATTTTATAATACAGAATAACTATAATCGTTCCGAGAATTGTATTATATTTCGTGAATTCGGTGTAATCCGTTTTGCCCCCGGGGGTCGAGCCAGGGTCGGTTCGACAATGGAAGAATCGCGAGGCATCGAATCCGCAACGAGTAAACTGTAAAGAGTTATCCGACGGCGATCCGACGCGAGTGTACCGACAGGCACGATCCAGATTGAGAGATCCGTTACTCGCGCGCGCCGATGTATATACAGCGAGAGAGTCCGAAGGATAATTTCCAGCTCATCGACGCTCCTTTCTACAGGATAATATATTTTCCGTATCGCCGAGCGAGAACGCTCGGGACGCTGGTCCACGGACGAGGAAAAAAAAAAAAAATGTCTCGAGCCTTTTGACCTGCTCCCGATATACTTGTATAACTAGGCGAGCTCGAGAGCACGATCGTGCGAGCTCGCGAGGAGAAGGCCAATATATCTGTATACGGCGTAACTGCTTCATACGTGTGAGCGAGTGTGTGTCGTACCAGATACGATACACAGTTACCGGTGGATAGAGCATAAAAGCTAGGGAAACGAGTGCGCGGCCCGTCTCCGAAGACTTTCGGAGGAAGGCAGAGCGGAGCACCGTCGGAGCTCACCTTTTTATCAACACACGGGAGAGACTCCCGAGTTCCCTAACCGTAGCGGTTCGGTGCGCGGTCGAAGCTAACAGAGAAAAATCCCCACTCGTCAGTGCAGCTGTGCTACGAGAGAAGAGGAAAAAAAAAGCAAAGGAATAAAAAAAAACCACGTACACCGAGTCTGTAAGTATAATATAAAACAAGCATCAAACGTTCGTGTAGCAGAGTTTCAGCTTCTCTGTGGGAGAACGGCCTCTATTCGATTTCGGGGCCATCTCGAACGCTTACGGGGGCGAGCAGCAGCAGCGGCAGCAACAGCAGAAAAATATTACAGCTAGAAAATACAGCGACGGCCGCGCGAGTGTGTATTCCCTGGTTTGCGTTAGACAGTGTTTGTGGAGTCGTAAACGTATACTCTCCGTATATATATATATATATATATATATGTATATACTCGGTGGGATTACACACGGACGAAGAGGTAGTACACAAGGCGCATCTCTTCTCGCGCAGAGCTAGCGCGAGGGGTCACGTGACCCCGTGGAAACAGAGACGAAGCCTCGCGTCGATTGGCCGACGCTCGTAGCTCTCCCACCGTGGCGACGTCGAACAAAGAGACTCGGAGCCTACCTCGGTGGCATCGACGTCCGCCACCATTAGAAAGTCGTCGGCAGTCGAGAGGTGACGTTCGCGAAGAGTTTGTGCGGTGAGAGAGAGCGAGAGAGATAGATAGATAGGTAGGGAAAGAGAGAGAGAGAGAGAGGAAGATAGCTAGAGAGCCGAGGAAAGGAAATAGACGGTTTTGCGCGGGTTATAAAGTCGGTCGCGAATCGAAAGAATTGCAGTTAAATCGTTCGTCGATCGAATACGTGTGCGGTCGCGGTTAAATTATAAAACGAGGCAACGAAGATCGATTCGTGGCGTTTCGTCGAACGGCGTTGCGTGAGAGCCAAGAAGCTGAATAGCGAGGAACAACGAGAGAGGCTTTCGCGAACGAGGCAAACATCGTCGAAGAATTATATATCGTGATCATCCGCCTCTCGGAGATACGCCGTGGACGTCGAAGATACGAAGAGGAAAAGCGAACGACAATAAAACAACTGTGGAGATCAAGCGGCGTTCGAGCAAGTGTGCGAGGAGTAATCGAGTCGAGGTTCTCGTCGTTCGCGCTGGAGTGGCAACGTTGTTCCGACCGCTACGGTCAGTGGCGACGCCATTTTGTCGAGACTCGCTCCGATTCGAAAGTAGTGCTGGGCCGTCGTCGTCGTATTCTCGTACCGTGACACACGCATTATTGTCTCGCCACCGCGGTTCGCTACTTCGGCGATTCAACGAGATACATTAGAAAGAAGAAAACCAAAAAGAAACCCACCGTGGGAAAACGAGAGGTCGCTTTATTCGTCGGTCTCAAAACGACGTCGCCACGACGTTGCCACGAGCGAGTACCGATAGAGGAGAGTATAGCGGAGAGAGATATTATAACGGAAAAAAGACGGGGCTCTCACGTCGGCGTATCGTCGCGTCTGCGTCATCGTTATCGACAATTTAAGTAAAAAAAAAAAATAAGGAAAAGAAAAAAAAAACAGTAAAACACGATTTCAATCGAAATAAAAAAGCAAAAAAAGAAGAAAATAAAGACAAAAATTCGCGTTGATCTCGTTAACGATAAATTCGCCACAATGAGACTGGAGATAGTGTCCGCGGCGGACTTTCTCGTCCATTTATTACGTCTACAGGCGGGCCAGCTGTCGGATCGTCAGCTCGACTTGTTCAAATCATCGTTGACCGATGTTCTCCGACGACGTTACAGGGATCACTGGTTTCCCGATCGTCCAAACCGCGGCTCGGGTTACCGTTGTATACGCATTAACGGCAAAATGGATCCTGTTATCGCACAGGCCGGTGCCAACGTCGGGCTATTGCCGACCGTGCTTCATCATCTCTTCCCGAGCGAGTTGACGATGTGGATCGATCCGGCCGAGGTTTCATACAGGATCGGTGAGAACGGCTCGATCTGCGTTCTATACGAGAGGACGGAACCCGATCCGGAGGAGATGCAACCACCGGCGGTCGCACAACAACAGCAATTCGAGAGCTGCAAGGATTCGCTCATACTCGAGCACGCGCAGTTCAACGAACAGATCGCGGCATTCGTGTCGAGTTGAATCGTCGATTGTGAAATATCAAGAGGAGGATGATGGAGATGAAATATGAAGAAAAAAAAATAAAAACACGACGAACATCACCACCACGCCAAACAGCAAACCATCGCGACGACCGAACTTGTGAGGAGTCACCCGACGATTAGATTCATCGTTTATCCATGTGACCGGATCGAAACTGAGAGAATTCGACAAAAAAGATCAGAGATAAATTAGCCTTTGTCTTCTTTTCTCTTTTATTCTTTTCCTCTTTGTCGCCAGTGTATGGATATAATGTATATATATGACATATATATATATATATATGTATATGTTACGCACCACTAAACCATGAAGAAAAACAGCAGCAGAAGCATGAAGAGAGAGCCCCGGCTACCATCGCGTTTTCCTCCCCTTCGTTCGAGCCCATCAGCCTGCGCAGCCAGCCCTTCCATTCTTCGGATCATTATTATTCTCTCGCAAGCCCCTCGGATGCCCCACACCGCTGCCGAAAAATCGTGTCTGGCCTGGGCGACAAAATCTCCCCTTCTCCCCCCACCCCCCTCCTCTCCGCGCGGCTCGCGCGTCTCTGTGTAAAAGCCCTCCATCGCGAGAGATATTTCAAAGAACGTTCTCGAACGGGTTCTCGCCTTTGCCACCGAACGTTGCACAGTGGAAACATATAATAGCTCGATTCTTCTCCCTTCCCCCTCCCCCCGCCCCGGCGATGTTAACGCCGTTCTGACTCATCGTGACGCAGGCAGCGGCAGCGATTTCAATATCTCGAGGATCGCTGTGAAATGGACCGTCGTTTTCATCCGAGAAGAAGAAGCGAGGAGAGAAGGAAAAAAGAAAAGTAACAGAGAAGAAGCGCGTCGGCAGCAACAGCATCAAAACACGACGCGGCGTCACGACGCCATTGAGACTCCGGATTCTCGACCACCAACCGGGCGTCCCCCACGCGCTCGTTAATATCATTGTTATTATCACGGAGCTTCTCCAAGTTGGCTTTCATTCGAGATTTCACGCTCACGACCCGACCGAGGAGGAGAAGAATCGAGAGCAAGTAACCAAGATTTCTCTCGCGCAAACCCCCACACACACAGGGTCACAGACACACCCACACACAGACGCGGGCACACGGGTCTTTGTCCGAGGGAGGCTCGCTGTCGAAAACACTGATCTCAAACTCCTGAAAATTCGACTCGAGCTCCGACGGCAATGACCGCGTGTACCGGGGTAAGTGTAGTGGGACGTTACCGAAAAAGAAAAACAAAAACAACGGGAAACGAGAAAAGTCACCAAAATCGTAATTGTCATGAGGGGAAGTGCAACAAACTAAAACACGGTACAACGTTCGGAAGGCAACCCCGAGAATCAACCACCGTTATACTACCGTGAACGCAACGCATATGGCCAGTCATAAGGATCGAACGAAGATAGAGAGCCGATCGAAGAAAGAAGATTGAAGTTCCTCACAGCGCGACGCGTTTAACGAATTTCGTAAAAGTTCATTCATTTCCAATTTTGTGCATCGTGTGAAGCGGCAAGTAAAACAGCATGGAAAAAAAAAAAAACAAAGAACAACGACATTTATCAGTGAAAAGAGAACAACAGTAACAGCGCCGTCGGTAGTCATTACGCAAGAGAGAGAAAGAGACCCAGAGAGAGATAGCGATATATATGAAAGAGAGAAAGAGTCGCGCACGCCCTTTAGCGATCCATTTACCGTTACGTGTATCCACCGTACACGAATCAATTGATCCACATAAAAGTTTATATATGTACATATATACACACAAACTATTACATGCAGAGATGATGTCCGAATGAAAGTGTGAAAGAGGACCCGTGTGTAATCAGGTAAATAATAACCGGCGATAATGATGCATTAAATAGTATGTATATATATTATATATAATTTATATGTATAAGTATATATATATATTATAATTGATTGTCGGTGAAGTTGGTGCCTCGATTACGGCGGCGTCGTGCGCGCACGTCATTTAAATAGTATATCATATATATCTATATATATCTATATATCCTTTTGAAACAACTGTGATTTTCTTCGCGAGGAGGGATTTTCTTTTTTCGTTCGTTTTATTTTTCGTGAGCGCGGCATATACGGTGGTCACGATTGTGTGACGATGTTATTCGGATGTGAAAATTATTTTTCTTCTCTCCAAACGACGAGGATTTGAAAAATCAAACGAACACGCGAACGATGACGACGCGACGATTACACTCGACTTCTTGTCCGGCTCCTCCGACGAGGCGAACTCGCGATAACCGCTCAATTATTTGTGTCCTCGATTAACTCGACTCGGCAACTACGCACCCGATGCTTATTGTCCTCATTTTGTTTTTCTCTCGTACACGCTTGTTTTTTTTTCCCCGTTAAGGCGTGCTATTGAATTTAACAGTCTGAAGAATCGATTGAAAATTGCTTCCCCGCGGAGGAAGCATCGACTCTGTACGACATATCGGCGTTCACATTCTCGCGGCATGACTGTTTTTTTTTTCTATATATTTTGCCCATCCAATCCGGTGAATATTCGATCGCGGTCGTCATCGTTAAAGATAAAGTGCGCACATAAAAAGAAACGCTTGATAACATCGAGATCGTGAAAAAAAAAAAACTATGCCTCGTCGTTTTACGGCTGGAGAGGTCGAATAAAATTATGACGACGATCACGAGGACCTGAATGAATGACAAAGTGCGCGAACGTCTGAAAATTTAAAATATGAAAAAAGAAAAAAATAAAATAAATGTCGTTGAGATGCAACCGCTCCGAGATAATAAACGTGTATAGAGAGTGTGCGATGATTAACGACGACGAGATATTATGAACGATGGAACACGATGGTATGAGGCGTAAACTTATCGCGTTCGGCGCTGGACGAAGGCTCTGTACGTAGCAATTAGAAACCGTGTCTGTGATTATGATAAGAAGTAGAGAGAGACGAAAAAAGCGGAAAAACAAAAAAGAAAGAAAAAAATATAGGCGGACGTTGAAAGGGGGTGGGAGAGAAAAAATATGCCAGGTTTACGTAACGACCCAAAACGTTGTCCGGTGTGCGAGTCCGTGTTTACATCTCGCTTAGAATCATTATCATTATTATTTCTTCGTTTTTAACCGCGCATGATTTTTCTTTCTGACGATTACAAATAACATACCATAAACGATTAACACGACAACACTGGTAGCGTTTGATTATTCAATCGCGGGCTCGCACAACGAACATACTTCGTTACATAAAAAAAGAAAATAAAAAAAAAACCACGTATATTTATATATATAATTATAATATATATTATATATATATAATTATATACATATAATACATATATATAATTATATATATTATATATATATTATAATAATATATAATAAATATATGTGTATATCTATATGGATCACAAGTGTGCGTGCCGACTTCTGAGAAACGGAAGGGCGTATCCTAACCGATTGCCACGTCGAATGACGATAAGTTCTCCCGTTCCTCGGCGGTCGATTAACGCGCCTAATATCTTTGATCTGTCTGTCTGTCCGTACGCCGAGCACGTAGCAATTTTCGAGCAAATTTATCACATCCTCCCGGGTGCGGAGAGACGGAGAGTGTCGCGTCTCCGGCTGTGAACCCACTGACCGCCGACACTCTCGGTGGGATAGTTGGCGAGAAGGAGTAAATAATAATTTACTATGACATCCCGATGCGCACCAACGGAGAGAGACAGAGACTGCGTTTTCGAACGCGTCACGCGTTCGTTGCCATCTCGCAGTCGCAGCCGGGGACGAAACACTTTAGCGCCCAAGTGTGCGTGTGGTCGAATTCGTTCGAACTTGCTACTTGCCCGAGCTGAGGCCGAGCGCGCTGGTTTATTATTCACGAGGATTTTTTTTTTCCTCGTCCATTCTTCGATTCAATATTAATTCGGATTTTTATTTTCTTCCCAATGTAACGTCTTTTTTTTACATCACTTGTTCCGTTCTCTCGACCAACGATCGACGATCCGCACAAAGAACTAAAAAAAAAAAAAAAAAAAAAAAAAAAAAAAATGAAAAATCAGAACAACATGAAATCTTCGATGCGTGATATAGTAGTAGCGGTACGTAGGAGCGAGGGGAAAAAAATGAAATGACGACGAGCAGCGAGGGTTTTCGATTGGTGGAAAAAAAAAAAAACGCTTGGTGGAACTTCGGATCGGGAATAGATGCTCGAAGGCTGATTTAAATTTGGTTTCTTCGAGAAAGAGCCTGGAGGGAAGTGGGGCGGGGGAAATGTGTGGATGTGTGAACCGTCGAGAGGGGAGGGGTAGAACCACAGAATGGGGGTCACGCTCGTACTATTGCAGACGGGATAACAAATAAATAGAGGAACAACTTGAAAAAAAAAAACTGCTGGCGCTACGCGGTAGCGTGTAAAGAGACACACACACGGTACACACACATAAAACTCAAACAAACTCTCGAGAACATGAAAAAAGAAAAAAGAAAACTAATCATGAACGAATTGTAATTACTATATATATATATATATATATATAACCACAATGATCTATATATATATATAACACACACATTGTAACTATACATAGAGTCCTTCAGGAAGAATTTGTACAAACCCGCTGGAGGATGGAAAGGCACTCCAGCAAGTCTGTGATTTTAGCTTGGTTAATTCAGTATTTTTTTAAATAAAACGAGACAAAATCGAAACGATAAAAAATAAAAAAATGAAAAAAATAAAAATAAATAAATAAAACAAAAAAAAAAGGAAACACAAAGATTTGCGAACGACGAAAAGCTGGTGGGGAGAAAAATAAAACGAAACAACAAAACAAAACAAAAAAAAGGAAAAATAAAGATGAAAAAAAAAAAATTGGAAGATGAGAATAGGCGGGAGCGAGACGATCGGATATTGGATTCGGAATCGAATGTGGCGAGATTTGTCGCATAAAAGGGAATGCGCGAGTGTCCGCGAGTGAGGATGAAGAAGAAGCGAATTCGGTGCAGAAGACAATTTTCTTTTTTCTCGCGATGAATCGCCCGTTGTATTATTGACACTGAACATAGATCGTGACAAACGCGAATCAGCTGGCATGAATAAGCTCCGCTGAGCACAATTGTACATTTTTTTTGCAATCCTCACGTTACCGAAGAGAATTTTTGTTTTCTTCATATTTTGTCTTGTATAGCATGTATTTGTATTTAAATTTCAACCGGATGCATACACGAGCGCCGGTTACTCGTCTATATATTGTATGTATTGTAAAAAAAACCCTTGCGGGTTTACGGTTCACGGATTTCCTGAAAACTGAAACCGTCAAAATAACGAATTCCTCGGACATTCTATACACGCCTCGCAGTCACCGCGAGTTGCCAACCGATTTTTCGAGCACAAAAGAAAAACGCGAAGAATCTTCTCTTCCGCTTCATCCTCGCGGACACTGCGATGCCGAGGGGTCTATCTATTTACCGAACAACATCACGCGTGCGCAAATTCGGATCTGTCTCATGGCATTTTATTCTTTCGAGTAGAGTGTGTGTTTAGCGAGAAAGAGAGTGCGAAAAGAGAGTTTGCGAATATCTTCGTGAAAGCGTTTTGTGAGATCCGCGCGATGAGCTGCATGTGTGTGTAAGATATACTGCAGATTTAAGAACAATTAGGCGAGGGGGCTCGAGTGACAATTGGGCTGACTGGCGACAAAGAGAAAGAGTAAAATATCGAGGACGAGGGGACAAAAAAAGACGTAAACTCTGAGTTAAGGAAAATAAGGAGAATGACGACAGTGTGATTGAGCATCAGGGGCGCTCGATTCGCAAGACAAACGGTCTCGTGGTTCACGTTTTACCAATTTTCAATATGTTGTCCCGATCATCGTAGTCGGATCGTCGAATTCAACGACACGTCTACGATTATCGTGAGAACGGTAGAGCTGCACGATTAGAGGAGAGCGACGGAGAGATTAAAATAGAAACTTAAACCACGAGAGCCCGCGGTTAACATAGTAGAAGATGAGAGTAGAGAGCGAAACGAGCGGCCCTGAGCTAACAAACAACAGCAACAAAAATGCCCATCAATAGCCGCAACCACTCATTTATACGTTCATTATAAACGAGATACTACTACTCGATGAATTCTGTATAAATTCGCTGTAAAACACGTACACCGGCGATGAATATTCTTCGCTCACACATGGAACATAAAACACAGATTTATTCACTCGCAGAGAAACATTCATTACACGTCTACAGATGTATACAAAAAAAACCACACACAGACACACGTACATACAAACACAATAAACTCGAATCCCTAGACTCGTAGGTTCACTATTATTACATAATATTATATCTATTATTATATCAATGTATAATTATATTTAGTTTATAAGTTACGAAGAAATACCTATCATTTCCCGCTTGTACATACGCCGTGAGTTCGAAAAAAAAATTGAATCTTTAACGAAAGAAAGAGGAAGAAAAAAAACTATAATTTTTTCGACTGTTTTTGTACAGAGATAATAAAAACAAAGGCCTCGTGCTTATGGAATTTCACGAATATAAAATAACTGGAATTACTGTATTCGTTCGTCTAATCAACTTCCCGATCACTCGGTCATCCTTCGAACGATATAAACCTCGCCAAATCTCAAACAGGACAACATTCGTGGAAAGAGCAAGTGGAAGTCTTTTTATATGTATATATATATACATATATACATATATTAAATTCCCCGAAGAGAACTTTGACACTTCCGAAGTAAATTTTCCTTTCGCCGTCCGACTTCCTACGCGCTGTTTTCCCTCCGTGCCGAGTTTATACGTAATGTCTCTGCAGCCGACGCAGACACATCCGTTGCAGTGAGCAGAGAGCCCGAACCGAACGTGTGGCAAACTCGTGAAATACTACAAGTGCCAGCGAGCCCCTCGACAAGAGCTACGCACTCGAGACTGCATAAGAAAAAAAAAACCCCTACCGCCAAAGTGAAGACCTGCCTCGTGCACTACAACGAGCAGCTGCCGCTTCTGCCTCGGTCCTTCAAGTCAACGCCGAGACAGTGCGATGCACTTTGCCTCGTGTTCGCCGCTTATGCTGGCACGTCTTCGCCGTCTCCGACCGAGCACATCCCAAGATTGCTCCTCCATCTGCTCTTCCCCTCCGTCGCGTTTCCGTGTTTGCCCATTCGCCCGGGTTTTTTCCATGGCGCTCAGTCGGGCCCTCCCGAGCATTCGTCTATCCAACACCGGAGGGCGCCACCGGTCGCCGCAACGAAAAAACTGCTTCTCGACGAATTCTATGGCTGTCACTCCTCGTCATGCGCTCTTCACCGAGTCTCACCGCCCGCGTTCAGTGTCAACAGCTGTGACGACGATGGAACGTTTCTACCGTTCGACAGTTGAATTTTGTCAGGCGAAGAGCCTTTTTTTTTTGCCCTGTCAGAAGATACGAATTAGCGTGAGAATCGTTGCGCGAGACGGGAGGCTTCCGAGAAGGAACGTCGGAACGATTGGTAAACTGGTGGAACGCCGTGGAAGCGGTTTGAATAAGGAGTGAAATACAAGTGGTACACACGACGCCGAGATACACCCGAGCGCAGAGGCGAAAGATATCTCGTCTCGAGGCTCGAACGTTCGTCATCGTCTTCTTCTTTCCTCCTCGTCGTTAGAGCTACCCGGTGAGGTCAACGTCGGTTGTTGCCCCTGTTGTGTGTGCGCTGCTACCACACTCTGCGCGCACCGGCCGCGGGGAACCCGCTTCTCTCGCCTCGTTCTTTAGCCGCTCCTTATAGGTCAGAATACCCCGGCGACACTCGCTCCCTTCTACGTACGGCACACTCGTCCTCCTATCGGTACTTTGGCAAGACTACTCAGTCACAGCCGATATCCACGCCTATCGTCGGATTATAAAATTCAAGAATAATCACCCGTATAGACAAAAGACGGCACGGCGACGGTAAACGTACAATAACCGCCTCACGGCACGTTTTTTTGTACCTGGGCAGTTTCTACACAGCATACGAAAAAAAAAATTGCGCAGACATTAATTTGAAGAAAAAATGTAAAAATTGTTACTTCCCAGGTAGCAAAAATACATCTGGTATGAAAAAGTTATCTAAATGGATCCGTCCGGATGGTAACTGTAAGCTACTCTACGTCCGAAAGTTGACTTTTTGGATGGGTCGGAACTTTCGCATGCCGTCCAGACGGACATATGGAATTTGCTAACTTTTGGATAAATAATTTTTTTTGTGCTACCTGCCTTCGAGCTTAAATTTTTTACTTGCGATAAATGCGAAACAATGGAGAAACAGAAATATGGGAAGGTTTTTATTGTATTTTTTACTCGACTAATGTTCGCTACGTTGGGTCATTAAGTTCGCGTTTCGTGCACCTCTGTCTCTCGGGTGCGCCCGCTTCGAGTCAACGACGACGAGAGAAAGAGCCGTGTATCCCGTGACCGTTATAAACCGGTAGGCAGTTGAGACGCGGGATGGAGAAGTTCACCTCGAAAGCGAGGTTCGTTATTTCACGTATGGGTGGAATATAGGTGGGTGGACGCGAGGCTCGTTCTCAAGATCCTGCGGCTCAAGAGCGACACGCTGCAATGCAGCTCGTGCGACAAACATCGGTCGTCGATCGGAAAATACAATTAAAACGATATATCGAGGCGAGTTGATGAAATAAGCTTCGGAAGGCTTACCCGGTCGGGACCGGTTCGAGGATACTCGAAGGCTTCGAGCGCAATAAACGTCAATAATATTTAGTTATACCGGAATTTCGGGGATGGGCCATCCGACAGGTTTTTAAATTATTTTATATTTTGTTACTTATTTAGAGAACCGCGAAAACAAATTTACATTTACAGGTTACAACGCCTAGATACGGGATTAAGGATAAGGAAAGATGGCGGCCGGCCTCCGTGAGCGCCGGGAGTGACGTAACCTCCGTCTCGAAGACTCCGAGGTTTCTCGAAGCGTGGATTTCAAGCTCGTTATTAAAGCAGTTATTAAACATCGGTTGTCAATCGGAAAAATACAATTAAACCGATTTATCCGGGCGAGTCGATGAAATAAGTCCCTCAAGGCTTTGCCCACCCGCTCGGGACCGGATCGAGGATAGTCGAAGACTTCGGGCGCGATAAACGTCAATAATATTTTGCAATATCGGAATTTTGGGGCATCGGCTAACCTACTGTTTTTTATTATTTTTTTAAATTTCTTTAGAGAACGGCCAAAAACAAATTTATAGGTTATATCGCGTAGACACGGTATTAAGGATAAGGAAACATGGCGGACGCCATCCGTGAGCGCCGAGAGTGACGTAACCTCCGTCTCGAAGACTCCGAGGTTTTTCAAAGCGTGGATTTCAAGCTCGTTATTAAACATCGGTCGTCATTCGGGAAAATACAATTAAACCAATTTATTCGGGCGAGGCGATAAAAAAAGTCTCTCAAGGCTTTGCCCACCCGCTCGGGACCGGATCGAGGATAGTCGAAGACTTCGGGCGCGATAAACGTCAATAATATTTAGCAATATCGGAATTTTGGGGCATCGGCTAACCTACTGTTTTTTTATTATTTTTTAAAATTTCTTTAGAGAACGGCCGAAGACAAATTTACAGGTTGTATCGCGTAGATACAGTATTAAGGATAAGGAAACATGGCGGACGGCCTCCTTGAGCGTCGGGAGTGACGTAACCTCCGTCTCGAAGACTCCCCGAGTCTTTCTCGAAGCCTCGATTTCGAGCTCGTTATTAAAGCAGCGGTAGATATCCGAGACGATATCCATACGCGTCGTGTACATACATGCGTGCGTAAGCCCCGGTCGACAGACTAGAGACTTTCTTACACACCGGGCCATAGTACACCGCGCCACAAGTCCATTCTCCTCGAGGGCAAACGAGGCGAATAATCGACGAACGAGAAGTCATTAGAATTTCTAACGACCAGTTGGTCGAGGCGGTCGCAGCCGGATATTTCGGCCTCGGCAGTACTCACCGTCGTACTCGTCGCATCGCGCTTCAACTTCGTGCATTAACACTGCTCTGCACAAGCCACTTGTGCAATAAGTATTACTAATGTATCACGAACGTCGTTTCTGGCTTGAGCAACGTACCTGTTTGAGTCACGGGAGGTGCTTTGTCGCCTTTTCGAAACGGAATTCAATTTGTCCTATTATGGTTATTATTCTTGGCCGTTATCTTTTTTTTCCTTTTTTTTTTGAGGCTATGTTATCCGAGAGATCGTGTTACATGTTCGTTCGTTTATAATTTCCAGGTGAAACTCAACAGAGAGACACTGAGACGGAGGAGGCCATGGTGCTGATTTAATGGGGAAATGAAGCTATTGACTCTACTTCCTGGTTTGGCGGTTGACGAGCGGAGGCGAAGATGCGGCGGAATCCCGACGAGTCAACGTCTTCCGTGTCTCGCACCGACGATGCCGAGAGTATGCCGATTCCGGACTTTCGCACGATCGATTCGCGCTCGCTGGACGGGTCGGCTTACAAGGGCGAGGGGAACGCCACACTCGTCGTATCGTTGCCACGCGTAAGTATGAGCGATATGAAAATCTGTCGTCGAACAGCTGATCATGGGCGCCTTCTGCGCATGCGCACGGTCGATTTTTTGGTAAGAACGCTTACCTGGGAACGACCGTGCGCATGCGCGTCGTTATAATAGCGATACAATAGGGCAGTCGCGTTATAATAATGACATATTTTTAACTTCTGTCCACAATTCTTTGCCGCTAGAGCGAGGCTATCGGAGCGCCTGACGAGGAAAGGAATATCGTTCCCCATTGAATTGCATAAGACACTAGTAAAACCCTCGAAAAACACTATCGGTGCCGTTATGGAATTTGTTACGGACATTGAAATCGATTTTCGAAAAAAGGGGGGAAAAAAAGTACTAAAATATCATGCACCTGAAAAGGAAGAAAATAAAAAGGGACCCGGAAGAAAAAACAAATAAAAAAATTAATTAATTAAAAAAAAAAAATGTAGAGCGTAGAATAGCATTATTATAGATGGATTTAGAGGACCCGCAGAGCGTGGATTTGCTAAGGCAACAAGAGAGGCATAAAATTAAATCAAATAGTAGTAAGGAACAGGGCGAAAAAAAATTAATAAAAAAGAAAACAAAATTTACAT
>JAPYZC010002066.1:0-25157 GCA_030522665.1 Ichneumoninae sp. A BG-2022a
AAATTTGTTTAAAATCGTAATTTTCAAGTATCAGATAAAATTCTGAAAAAATTCATACGTATTCAGAAAAATTAACAAATCATTTTCGTAATAAAAAAATTTGCTTTCCAGTTAATGTGTTGCACAATTTTTTTTCAGTAATTTGTTGTGAACATTCTGAAATTATCATTATGCACAAACAATCTTTTCAGCACCTTTTATACGCTAGAATTTTTTCAAATTTTTTTCCCATCGAGAAGTGTTTGTAATCTTTGTCTTTTTTCTCTCGAACTTAGGCGGCGTCAGTCATTGTGCAAGTACTACCTTAAAAATCGATAAATATGAGTAAGTCATATGCAAAATACCTTGCACGATTTTTTTTTCATGACCAAAGCTTTCTCTTCAAGGAAGGAAAAAAGCCGGTTACCTCAGAGGCCGAGGAGGCCGGCGAAGACTCGCCGATCGACGAGGACTGCGTAAATTCCACGTACGGCTGCTGCGAGGACAATTCCACCCCCGCTCACGGTCCCAACCAGGAGGGTTGTTGCCTCGCGTCGACCTTTGGCTGCTGTCGCGACAACGTCTCGCCCGCCCGGGGCGCCGATCTGTACGGCTGCGGCTGCGAGCACTCGCGTTTCCGTTGCTGTCCCGACAACTCGACGGCAGCGCGAGGTCCCGACAACGAGGGCTGCGGATGCCAGTTCACTCCGCACGGATGTTGTCCGAACAGATTCACGCCGGCGAACGGGCCGAACTTCGAGGGCTGCGCGTGCTACACTTATCAGTTCGGTTGCTGTTCGGACGGCGTTGCCATCGCCAGGGGACCGCACGGCCAGGGCTGCGGATGCGCGAACACGGACTTCAAGTGCTGCTTGGATGGAAGAACACCGGCCCAGGGACCGAACTTCGCGGGCTGCAAGTGCGACGCCTCGAAGTTCGGGTGTTGTCCGGACGGAGTCAAAGAAGCTCAAGGGGAAAACTTCGAGGGTTGCCTTCGAGTGCCCAGCGATCCTGGAGCAACCTGTGGGCTCCAGAAGGACCGAGGTTCCTGCACGGACTATGCCGTTAGATGGTTCTTCGACACCGCCATGGGCAGTTGCTCGCGCTTCTGGTACGGCGGATGCGGCGGCAATGAGAACAGGTTCGAGACCCTGGAGGAGTGCAAGGACGTCTGCGTTCAACCCAAGGGCAAGGGTGCTTGCTACCTGCCCAAAATCGCCGGGCCCTGCGAGGGATATTATCCGAAATGGTTCTACGACAGCAAGAGGAAACAATGTGTACAGTTCGTCTATACGGGGTGCCTCGGGAACGGCAACAGGTTCGAGACTCGCGATCAGTGCGAGGAACTCTGCTCCGTTTCTACCGATGTCGGTAAGACAGATCTCTCGACTTTTCTCTCCCACTGGGAGACTCTACAATAGCTGCGGAAAATCTTTGAATATAGGTTTAGATTACTGTGGACATTTTTTCTTTATTGTTTCATAAAGGAAGATGTTTTCTTTAAAAAAAAAATCGAGATTTTAATGTCGGAGTATTTGAAGTAGTCTGAAGTGTAGAGAAATGTGATTTTTAGCTGGTGCCCAGATGTGTGTGTGTCTATTTATGAATGTGAAAGATTTGCATCGTTTATAACCGCTATAACTCGAGATCGGTTTGTATGTAAATTTGAAATTAAAAAAAAATGACAAGTCGAATATTAATGGAATTGCAGATCCCTGCGGTCAGCCGAAGGAGGTCGGTCCTTGCGAGGGTAACTTCATGAGATGGTACTTCAACAAGGAGCGTCAAGCCTGCGAGTCCTTCAGCTACGGTGGATGCAAGGCCAACGAGAACAACTACCCGACCGAGTTCGCCTGCCATCAGCAGTGCCTGCAACCCGGTCACAGTCGGGGTGAGGATACAAGCGAGTCCGTTTTACTTGCAACTCTGAGTGTCTAACGTGAAGCATCCGACACAACGTATAAAGTAGTTTACGGCCTTTGATGCGGGTTCAAGATCTCTCCGGGCGGGAGAGGAGGATGAGGGGAGATATCACGTCGACGACTAATTTAAATATATAATTTATCTGAGACTTTTTTGGTGACGGTCCCGAATTTTCGGCGACACAAGTAACAGCGACAATTCGTTTACGGCGGTTGCAAACACCCCAAGTGGGGGGACTTTACAGCTCCGATAAATTACACAGACCATTACACAGGCAAAACAAAATGCTTATGAAATTGAGTGTCCTGGTACTGGAAGTTTTTCCTCTTTTTGCAGCTGTGCGAAATTTTTTGTTCTATCTCTAACTCTGCACGATTACGTTTGTCCGTAATAGATTTCTGCTCGCAACCTCGAGACGCAGGTAACTGCAAGGAGAAGCACTCAAGATGGTTCTTCGATGGATCGGAGAATCGTTGCATGCCCTTCTATTACACGGGCTGCGGAGGCAATAGAAATAACTTTGACTCTAGGGACGCATGCGAGTCCGACTGTCCACCGAAGATCGGTAAGGTTTTTCGTCGACTCCGATCCGAGCTAGATCGGATCGGCGAGTCGCTGTTTTTTCTTTTTAATTCAATTTCTTCATTGCCGCTTTAATGATTTTTTTGTTTTTTTATGATACTAAAAATTCTTGTATTTTCTGTGTGATTTCCGGTCCGAACAGAACAAGACATCTGCCTTCTGCCCGCCCTTCCCGGAGAATGTGCTAACTACGACACACGCTGGCTCTACAATTCGCTCGACCAAAAGTGCAGGCAATTCTACTACGGCGGATGCGGCGGCAACGGCAACAACTTCGCCACCGAGGAGGATTGCGCTGAACGATGTGAGAAGTCTGTATCGACGCCCCCGTCACCAGCCACCGAGATCAAGAGAGGTAACTGAGTCGATGAACCCTCGAACGATCTTTTGCTTCCTCATAGAGGAAGCTCTTTTTTTTCTTCTGCCTGAGACTACATTTATTGATTCGACGACTCTGGCACCGGACTTCGATGTGACAGCGCCTCCGGTCGTCGCCATCGAACAGCGCGTCGCTATCAAACAACCCGAGGATACTCGCGTCAGCGAGGAGGAAGGTGGCTTTGTGACTCTCACCTGTACAGCCACCGGAAATCCAAAACCGACGATCGTTTGGAGAAAGAACACGACTGTCGTGAGTTCGAGGCTCCCGAAATATTGCTCCAAATCCTACGGATCAATGACCCTGAAGATTTATCTGTATGAAACTAAATCTCATCGGGTTATAACGGCTGGGTTTTTTGCATCGCACAAACTTTGCTTGGGGAAGTTCACGTGGTGAATAAAATTCTACAAGTGAAGAATTTTTTAATTCACCTAAAGGATAAAATTCTATAAGTGAAGAATTTTTTGATTCACCTAAAGGATAAAATTCTACAAGTGAAGAATTTTTTGATTCACCTAAAGGATAAAATTCTACAAGTGAAGAATTTTTTAATTCACTTGAAGGATAAAATTCTACAAGTGAAGAATTTTTTAATTCACTTGTAGAATAAAATTCTACAAGTGAAAAATATTGTTGTCTTCCTGAAGCCGTGCATTGATAGAAATTTGCTACAGATAAAATTTGATGTCATGCCGATATCTTCAAGGTCGTACCGAGCATAGGGTCTTGAAAAGAAAAAAAATAAATAAAAAAAAGGTTTTTTCACATTTTATTTACTTTCAGATCAAGCCATCGGAGGCGAGGCGCCGCATACTGCAGGACGGATCTCTGCAGATCGTTAATCTGTACGATTACGATCGCGGCACGTACGTATGTACTGCGGACAACGGTCTGGCTCCACCCGCGAGAATCGAATACCAACTGGAGATCAAAGGTAAAATGGGAAATGTTCATCCAAACTCGAGCGTTGTACTCGGTACTTATCAAATCGAGTATGTGGCAGCATTTGTCCATAGAAAATTCGATGCCCTGGACGTAGTGTAATGCGCTAACGGTCTAACGTTCTAACAGATAGACAAGATCAGGGAAAAAATGTCTCTGCGAACGGTAATCGATACGTCGATCGATAAATCGCAAACAGAAAATTTTGTAAAAATTGCGCAAATTATACCACAGTATATTTTACAGGACTTATACCACAGTAAAATAAGTACCAACGTTATTTTTCCACAAACGTCCACAATTCTCTTCTTGTTCACTTCACAAAAATGTCTGTTAATTTTACTAAATATTTTGTTGTCAAATTAACGAGAACAGAATTGTGGATTTTTATGACCAAGAAAAAGTTTATCGCATTTACAAATCTTTTTTTACCGTGAACGGATCGACGAAACGGATAAGCAAGAGACCATTTTTTCTTTGATCGAGAATGAGTTTTAATTCGGTGCATCCGGTATGTTTAGTGAAAGCTTTGTATTAACAATTTTTAGAGCCCCACGAGCGTTCGTCCGCGATCGTCGGGGAACCGAACGCAACCGTCAAAGTTACGATGAACTCGTCGTTGGAGCTCCATTGCTACGCCATGGGCTGGCCAAGGCCCGTCGTAATGTGGTGGCGGGAAGATGCGATGCTACCGATCTCCTCGGAAAACTACCAGCAGGACACGAACTATACTCTGCTAATACGCTCGGTAACACCAGCGGTACTTGGGGTGTACACGTGCCAGGCGTACAACGGAATTCAGGCACCGGCCTTGTGGTCGGTTACGCTGCAGGCAATCCGTTCAGGTGAGACTCAATGCTGAATCGACAAACGCCGCAGATGCTCGCACTGGTTTTTTATTTTTTATTTTTTCGTCCGCTCGATGAAACTTTTTTGGGAGCTCTTTTGGTCTCTCGACTTATGTACTTAAGGTAGCTCCAGCGACTGGTGTTCATTTCGCCTAAATTCGAGAAATTCCGGCAAGAATTGCAAACACTTCCCGATGTTATAAAAATCTGAAAAAATTCATACTTATTATAGGCACTGAAACGACTAATTTTGCATAATAATCATTTCAAAATGTTATTAGCAAATTGTTGAAAAAAAATTGTTCATCAAAATATGCGGTAACTCAACTTTTTTTTAATGAAAATGATTCGTTCATTTTTCGGAATACGTATGAATTTTATCAGATTTTTATCTTTATTTTGATTTTTGCACATTTTTCCATGTAAAAAACAAGAAAAATCAAAATAAAGATAAAAATCTGAAAAATTCATACGTGTACCGAAAAATGAACGAATCATTTTCATTAAAAAAAAGTTGAGGTACCGCATATTTTGATCAACAATTTGTTAATAACATTTTGAAATTGCTATTATGCAAAATTAGTCTTTTCAGTGCCTATAATAAGTAAGACATCCGCGTCGACGGTGAGACAAAATTTAATCGTTGGCTATGAAACAAAACAATCTTACAATATTTTTATAATAATGTTAGTCAATCATAAATTAAGGAGAATAAATGATAGATATTTTAATAATAAATTAACATTCTGTTCGTCCCTTCTTTTCAGGCCTCTACATCCATCCGGATTGTCAGGACAACACGTACTTCGCGCAGTGCGATATTATAGTGTTGGGGAAATATTGCCGGAGCAAGTACTACGCAAAGTTCTGCTGCAGATCGTGCACGGAGGCCGGCCAGCTTCCCCTGAAAGAGCCCCATTTCGAGGCAGCGAAGAATCGACGGAGAAGAAGGTTCGTTTAACAGAACGTGCGAAAAAGAAAAAAAATTAATACAAAAAATCCCCATCATATTGCGTAGAGTTACACTTTTTCAGGCAACCTTTCAACCTCTTTCCCGCCAACCTCTCTCTCCCCCGTCTTTTTTCACCATACAATTTTTCCCTATAATTCGGAAGATTGGTCAATGCATCTTTCCTACAAATTAAACTTTAATCTGTTGTATACGGATATGCCGAGACGTCGAGGAAGGGAAAATTCAACTTTGCAGCAAGATGTCTCTGGATGAACTAAGAAATCGGCGCCACTTGGTGATTTCTCGCTGATCTACGAAAAAAAACTCATCTACCTCTCTCTATATTTTTTACTCCAACAAGATTTAATCATGTACTCAAAACTTTCAATGGTATCAAGGAGGGAGTCTCGCTGCGCGCTGACTTCGCATAAATTCGACAACAATAAGAGAAAAATGCAAGTACTTCTTGATGGTGTAAAAATCTAAAAAAGATCATGTTTACTAAAGGTACGGAGAAGATTAATATTGCATAAGAGTTTCCACTGTACTTCAATAATCAATATATGACAAGATTTTTCAGTTTCCGCCATTAGATCGAATATTATTATGTTCTGTGCAATCAAGCGTGTGCATGCGGAGAGTTTCCGATGCTCCGGATTCTCTCTCTCTCGCCCTCGTTCGGGCTCACGCGGCGAGATTCCGCATCGGTTCAACGATAGATAAAGTAAGACGGAGTATTTATTTGTTTATTTATTTATTTATTTATTTATTTATTTATTTACGGGGTCCAGCCCCTTTGACATAGTATTATACACGTTTTTTTTAATAATAGTTTTTATATCAAGAAAATAACAAATTGCACAAGATCGTCTCTGGTATAGCTTTAAGAAAAATGGGTTTGGGAAGAATCTGCATGGCTGCATGAGAATAGTTTTGAGGATGCCTGAGCCCTCTCTACTCGCAACAAAGAACAACATTCCGCATGGGTATGAATAAACAAACGTTTCAATTCTGCACCAAGCGCCAATTCGCATATACAGCAGTAGCGGCTTATCGAAAATAATAATGACTAAAGAAAAACTAGAAAAAAACGGTTTCATTCTGCTTTCAGTTCGTACTCGCTCCGGATTGTCTCCGTTCGTACTCGTCCTCATCATGCTCGTAGTCCCATTTTTCGCGTTTCGCGCTACTCATACGCACGGTGCTCTCGCAATCCTTTTGCGGTCGGTTGGGTCGGACACGTGGTTGCCGCGTCGCCTTTGCTCTTTCACTCGCCTTCCTTACATATAGCAGAGGCAATTTATGACGCTATGGGATTTAATGTCCTTCAACGTTCTCTCATAATTCATTGAATTCACTGTCTCACCACACATAATTTCGCTTATCATTGGTCGTTGCCCGATCGTTCTCGTGCGCAGTTCGAAAGTGAGAGTGGGGAGAGTTAAGAATTAAGTGCATCCCGGTTGGATAACAAGCCGGCCGGAATCAGCTGTTCGCGCACAGATAGCAGTGACTAATTCAGTGGCTGCGGTGACTCGGCGTTATTGTTAATTCACCGAGTAAATTAGTGAACAAGTCGCGATTGATCAAGCGAGATCTCTTCGTATTGCGAACAGGTAATTTTATTCCCGTACAGTAAGCGAGATAATCGATCGGGCGTTTGTCAACAATCGACGAATCAGCTGTTCGGCCATGAAGAAGATCGTGATTTTCGGAGGTACCGGCATGACCGGCCTGTGCGCTCTGGAACATGCAGTTAAAAAAGGTATGGCGCATTAAGTCGCTTCCCAAAGAAAAAAAAGATTTTTTAATAAAAGTAAATAATTAAAATAACCGTTTGATAAATATTTTCAGGTCTAAATGTGAGAGCATTCGTCAGAGACGAATCCAAGATACCCGAACACCTTCGCAGCAAGGTCGAAGCATTTGTAGGCGACGTCACCGATGCTGATGCAGTGTCAAAAGCTGTCTCGGGCAGAGACGGTGTCGTTGTTGTCCTTGGAACAAGAAACGACTTGAGTATGTTCATTATTTAAAAACAGCCGAGCAGTACTCAAAGTACACAAAACCTTTTAGTACTTCAAGTACGTACTTGAAGTACACAAGGACTTTTTAGTACTTCAAATACGTACTTGAAGTACACAAGGACTTTTTAGTACTTTAAGTACGTACTTGAAGTACACAAGAACTTTTTAGTACTTTAAGTACGTACTTGAAGTACACAAGAACTTTTTAGTAGTTCAAGTATGTATTCAAGTATTTACTTGAATACGTAAGGACTTTAGCACTTCAAGTATGTACTTGAAGTACGCAAGAACTTTTTAGTACATGAAGTACGCAAGAACTTTTTAGTACATGAAGTACGCAAAACTTTTTAGTACTTGAAGTGCGCAAGAACTTTTTAGTACTTGAAGTACACAAGGATTTTTCAGTACTTCGAGTACCATTTGCAAATACTTATTGATTACACGTTCGCATTATGAATACTCAATGAGTAGCATGAAATCCTGTGTCAATAAGTGACATTATCTTCAATAAGTATGTTTTCACTTTTTACTTGAAGTATTTTCTGCTACTTTGCCCACTGTTGAACATTGAAAAAAAAAAAAAAAAAATTAAAAAAGAAATACTATATTACATAGAGGCAGATCAATAAGTGGAAACCAAGTTTCTGTAAACAGTAACAATAACAATAAATCCCATACTTTTCGTTCCAGAGCCTACCACAGTTTTGTCGGACGGCACAAAGAATATACTGAAGGCCATGAAGACCAACGGGGTTGAAGTGGTGTCCGTTTGTTTGTCAGGTAAATACTGCTAGAAACAGCGCTACAGTAAAAAAAAAAGGTCTGCACATTCGCTAAACATTTCTTATCCATAAAGTCCACAAACAAATAATTAGTAGATTTTTTTGGACAATGGAATTGTTGGTTGAATGTACAACCATTTTTCGACCTATGTCATTGAATCATCCAAGCGTCCGTTAAGATCGGTGACATACCCAGATCGTTCGTCGAACTGTTTCAGCTTTCCTGTTCTACGAGCCGGAAAAAGTGCCGCCGATATTCAAGGACTTGAACGCCGATCACCAGAGGATGCTCGACGCCGTAAAAGAAAGCGGTCTAAAATGGATCGCCGTCCTTCCACCGCACATATCAGGCACGTGTATCCTGTCGGAAGAACGATTAACTCAGGCATGGTGGTCGTTTTTTCCCCGAAAAAAAAATTCCCCGACTTTTCACTGACCAAAAAAAAATTTTCCCTGACCAAACTTCTGACGATCTCTATTTTTAAAAAATTGATTATGGAAATGAAAATGCCTAATTATTGGCATTAATATTTAATTCGATTTTTTTTTCCAAAATGTTCCCAATTTTTTTTTAAGGCTCCCTTTTATGTACTTCGTATATTTTTATAGAAGGTCCAGCGACAATTTACTTTTTCCTCGACCAATTTTGAAATTCCCTGACTTTTCCCGGTTTTCCCTGACCGCGGCCACCACGTCAGGACGATTAACTGATTGTAATTAACCATCCTCGATTTTTTGCCGCGCAGATTCGCCGAGCTCGAAGTTCACAGTGAAGATCGACGGGTCGCCCGGCCGAGCGATCGCCAAGTGCGATCTCGGCGCATTCTTCATCGACTGTCTGGAGCAGCCTCAGTACTATCAAAAGCTCTGCGGTATCGCGACCGATCCTCAGTGAAGACACTCTCGATCGAGCGCCGATCAAACGCGCACAAAAATTTAATCGTCAGTTTTTCTTTTCTTCTTTATTTTCGTAATCGCGCGTATTTCGGGCTATAAAGTTTTTACCATGTAAGTTTTGGTGGATGTTACCGGCGAGGAGTTAATGGACAGAGGTGGAGGCATGGGCGGTGCCGGGGGACCCGAATATTCTTTCCTAGCGTACTGAGCGAAGAAGGGTGTTGTTATCGTCGCGGAGACGGGCGGTAGACATAAGCTATATACATCGACAGGCGGGCAAACACTGTAGCCGTTCTTCAGGTAGAAGCCCTCCTGGCCTTTTGTAGATAAATACATTTTTTTGATTCCCCTCTTCGAGGCGTATTCTTCGGCTCCCCGCAACAACACAGAGCCCAGACCGCGAGACCTCCATGGATGGTCTATTACAACTGTAATTCGTAAATTTTGTTAGTTTGTTTTCTCGACGAAAAAAAAGACCGACGATCGTGGACGAAAATTTTACGCACCCGAGCCGAGGAAACAACCATCGTGTGCGCTGGGTATCAACGTCAATTTGCAGTGACCAACAGCCTTGTCTCCGACGAGAAGCACCAAGCACGTTGGGAACACGTCGCAGGACTCTGCAAATGATCTCAATCTGCAAAAAAAATTATAAAATACATGTTCGTTAAGAATACATCACACGTGCATTCTCAACCACCCTACCAAGTTGATGGACTGCAAACGGACACGTCCGTTGGGGAACAAAACGGACCGTAAAAAACGACAAAACAGACTGGACATTTTTTGTTGGCATTTGGTCTTTTTTCTCTTGCGGAAACCGAAAACGGACCGAACGTTTTTTTCGACAAATTTGCTTTGGTCCGTCTTCGGTACCCACAACCGAAAAACGACCAAGATCGTATTTTTATTCTGTCCTTTCATTAAAAACATAATTAAAAGCAAAACAATAAAATGAAAAACTAAGCCAAAAATTTGTATAAAAAACGTTCGGTCCTTCCTCGGTTTCCGCAACCGAAAAAGGACCAATCCAAACGTACGGTCCGTTTTACCGTTTTTGTTGTCCGTTTCGTTCCCCAACGGACGTGTCCGTTTTTCGGTCCGTCTTTTAGTTTTTTCCCTAAAAGCAGCCGTCCGTCAACTTGCTAGGGCAAAAGCGAGATGCAGTGAGAATTTGAACACCTCCTAATGCTATAAAAACCTGAAAAAATCAACTGTATCAAGTGTGCCAAGAACATTAATTTTCTATAATAATAATGTCAAAAAGTTATTGACAAATTGCTAAAAAAAATGGTTCAAAAAAATAGAAATTATTTTTTTTATAATTTGTTGATAACTTTTTGGCATTATTATTATGCAAAATGAAAGGTCTTGAACATCAACAGGACTAATTTTTATCACATTTTTCCCATATCGCGAAGTACTGAAATTTTTACCGATTTAAACTTTTGGTTGAGAATTCATCTCTGATGCATCCTTAACGAAAATTTATAACGGGCTGAGCATATTGGATAAAAAAAATATACAACCCACCGTCTTGTTTGGCTGGCCGGCCATTCGGCATTTATGATGCGGCAGCATTCTTGGAACAGATCGGAACGTTCGTGTATCGGAACTATGCTGTAGGTGGAGCTCTTCATCGTTTCCCTAAAAAAGACAAACGTCTTGACGATCGTAACAATTAATTTCGCGAGGTTCGACTACAGCAACGAAAGTTACAATAAGAGGTGTAAGCGATAAATGTGAAGGGTAATTTTACCGTATATTTACCGTAAAAATATGGTACGCGACGTGTAAAATGTTGTTATAATTGATTTCACAACTATATAGGTGAAGTTAAAAAATTCAGCCAGTAATGTCATATTTAAATATAACATTACTAGCTGAATTTTTTAACTAAAAAGAGTAGATTTCCTACCCGTTTAAACAGATAGGAAATCTACGCTTTGACGGTAAAATTACCAAAAAATTTAGTCACAGGTAATTTCACATCGAGATAGATGATTTTTATCACTTTTTACAGTAAATTTACGGAAAGCTTTCGTGATAATATTTTCACAACAGCGACTGTTGGGAAAACAAAATTAAGTTATAATACGGTAAAATACGGTAATTTTACGAAATATTAAAATCCTCTATTTCCACATATCTACTTACAATGCAATGTTCAAGCCACGCATGAGTATCCCGAGAGTCATAGCAATACTAACTCGAGATTAATTTGTGGAGTTACAGGGATTCGGGTGAAAAACGCCTAAATCGTGGAGGGGGGAGGCCATGCTTGTTAAACTCGAATTAATCAAACGTCGTTATTAGGTCTCAAAAAAAAACCGCATCACTTTCAAAAAATTTCATTCTCGTTCGATGATTCCTGAAACAGCAAGTGTTAGCTCTCGAAAAACCACGCGTCACTCTCAAAAAAACGTCATTCTCGTTTTGTGAACCCCGAAACGGTCAGACGAGTTATACTCACACCGAATGTTCGAATCAATTTTTAACGATCGCAACGAACTAGTGTTTTCGGGCGCTTCCAGCGACCTCGCGAAGATTCGTTCGTTGTGAGTGGATCAGCTGCGCGTTCGAGCGTGCTTTCGACGTCTCTCCGTGGACCCACGAGACCTTGACATGTACCACGCTGTATCTTGGCAAGGCCTCAACGTTTTTCTCCCGATGTAACGGCGGCCGGACATTCCACCGCGTCCGCGTAACGAATCTCTGGTAGGTAAAACCGCTGTGTGCAGATTTGCGTGGGAAACAACGAGCGGCTTTCGCGTGTAAAATTAGCAAAAGTATCCCTCGAGCGTGGAACTGTAATCGTCCGCGATCATCGATACAGTCAACAGCCTGTAACTGAACGCTTTCTAGTAGGCCACTTCCCCTCAATTCTCTCTCAACACGAAGCCCAAGAGGAGAAGGCGTTCCCCCACTTTCTTAAGTTTATCGCACACACGCGTCCTCTCGTGTGCGAGAGATCTCGCGATACTTGCGTTTTTCAATTTAATGCCAATAAAAAGTTTACATTTGGAGTAAAAGCGAAGTATTATCGAACACGGCATTGAATTCTACATAAGCTAATACTTAGCTTTTTCCCGAAATATCTACCATCTCCGAATGTCATTCATTACAGTTTTTGTTACCGACTGAGTTTGTTTCACACGCCTTAAGAGCGTGTCCGTAATAAACGGTGTAATAAACTTTTATCGCAGATTATGGTATTCACGATCGAAAGAAAAGTCTCAAGGAAAGCCGAGATAATTTACAGTGCATGTTATTTTCTAGTTCCGAAAATTTGATCGCATGTTTCAGACCCTCACGTGTCCTACTGAGCTGCAATCAATTTCGAATTATTCACCGAACCTAACAGTTTCCCACGCTTCGAATGACTCGTAGGGCGTGGTGGGAAATTCTCTCTATAGCAAGAAAATTCAATCCCTAGGGTGTCGTGTTAGAGGGAGTTGACTGTAACGCGAGATTCTCGGATAGCCGCTAGATGGCGCTGACGCTCGCCCAGCTGATCGCGAGCTAGCTTGATCTAACTCGGGACTCGTCAGTTTGTACCCTCTCATACCGCGAGGGAAGCTCCATCGCAACGGGCGCGGACGCGATCTCCGAGTGCCTCTGTTTACAAAATAAACTTGTTCGTCTGCAAACAGCGAAACGAAAGAGTCTTCGATCGAGCTCGAAAAATGATGTCCGGCAGAACTCCCGTCCCAGGTAAACACTAGCGACCTCGAGGAGTACAAAAATTGTTTTTTTACGTTCGAAACTTTCGTGTCTCATTGTCGTGCATTAATTTTTTTTCGCTCCTACAGACAATCCGTTGGGCTTGTCCTGGCACGACAGCGCTTGGATTCCCATTCTCAATCCCAGCAACATAATGGAGTATTTTTCCGAACGAAGCAATCCCTTCTTCGATCGCACGTGCAACAACGAGATCGTCAAGATGCAGAGACTCAATCCCGAAAACCTCACGTAAGGGTGTGCTGCAGAATCTGCCGTGGTCGCGTTTTATTTCATTTCATTCATTTCATTTATTTATCATTAATTGATTAGGTACAAACTATTTTACGTATATTGAATTTTCTGTCCGCAGAAGCTTTAAAGCCTGTACGTGGATATCACCTGTTTGTTTTTTTTTTGTATCTCAGTTCTTTAGGTACAAATATTGCAGGGTTGATGGAGTGATTCTCCATACATATACTTTCTACTTAAATAACGCTCCACATATTATTCACAAGAAATTCCGCAATACTTTCTTCCACAGCTCCTCGTATCCATTCCATTGCTGTTTTTAGGCTGTTTATTGCACCTATGCGTACCACTTCTCTAATTTCCGGTGGCAATTCGTTCAAAATTCGCGGCGCTATATAATCATGACACTTTCTTCCAATCTCTCGCATTCTTCTTAGTATTAATAAGTCAGGGAAAAATAATCTTGGTCAGGGAATCAGGGAAAAGTCAGGGAATTTAAAAATTGGTCAGGGAAAAAGTAAATTGTCGCTGCATCTTCTACAAATAAATAAGAACTAAATAAAAGGGAGCCTTAAAAAAAAAAAAATTGGGAATATTTAAAAAAGAATATACAATTAAAAAATGTTAATATAATAATTAGGCATTTCCATTTGCACCATTAATTTTTTGATTATAAATCGTTAAAAGTTTGGTCAGGAACATTTTTTAATTGATCAGTGAAAAGTGCTCTAATAACCGTTGAGGTAGCCTCAACCCAGCTTACAATACCATAAATACCATTACCATTATTACCATTATTACCATTACCATTATACCATTATTTATTTATTTATTTATTATCAGATTTATAGGTCAAGCCCTTTTTACAATAGTTTTATACATGTATGTGTGTAGCGCGAATGTGCCTATAGAGCAAGAAAGTTGTACATTGCAAACGTGGAATGTTTCATAAGATAATTTTAAAGTATGGTCTCGTACATTTTTGTCTCCCGCAGGAACATGACCGGACTGGAGTATATACTGTTGCACGTTCAAGAACCAATTCTCTACGTTATTAGAAAGCAGCATCGTTACTCTCCTACCCAGGCGACTCCTCTAGCGGATTACTACATTATCGCCGGCGTCGTCTACCAAGCGCCGGATCTTGCTTCGGTGGTCAATTCCAGGCTGGTGAGTAAAAAAAAAAGTCATCCAGCAGTGACGAACGAACGTACGAAAATTGCACTTGACTGTGAGAATTTACTTTTAATTTTTATACCTTTTTTTTGCTTTATAGTTATCGACCGTTCATCACGTGCAGTCGGCGTTCGAGGAGGCCAGCGGCTGTTCCAGATACCATCCCAGCAAAGGGTACACTTGGGACTTCAAAAACGGCAAATCTCTCGCCGCGAAGAAGGAGGTGCCTTCGCGTGAAGAGCCCAGTTCGTTGTTCCAGCGGCAGCGGGTCGACATGCTGCTGGCCGAGATAACGCGAAAGTTTCCTCTTCCCGTGCCGAAGCCCGTCCAGCCCGCGGCGGAAGCTCGTGAGTTCGACGAAAAAAACGTCGAAAATTTTGTTCGTCGTGTTACTCACGTTTCTCTTCTCGTTTGCTTTTCAGCTGTGGAGATAAAGCAGGAAATTAAAACCGAGAAGAAAGACATGAAGCCACCGCCCGAGAGGAAGCCCAGAGTCAATTGAACGACGTATGTAATTATATTCCTCTGTTGAGATTTTTTTTTTTAATTCTACCGAAACATAGGTTTAGTGTTTAAGAGTATGCGTTAAGTCTTTCCTAATACAAACGAGACTCGTATTGATAATTGTTTCCGAGAGATCGCTCAGGGATGTTCCAAACGAATTAATGCAGCGTTTTCGGACTTTTTAATATAAGCAAAGAAAACGGCATGTATCTCCAATTTAGTCGGGAACAGAAAAGTATGAATTAAGGAACACAACGATCAACGTGTGGTTGTCGAAAAAATAATGACGTATGTACTATTTATTCCTCTATTGAGGATTTATTTTCTGTGAAACCGAAACATAGGTTCACTGTTTAAGAATATGTGTTAAGCCTTTTGGTAATAAAAACGAGACTCGTATTGATAATCATTTCCGAGAGATGACTCTGCGATGTTCCAAACTAATTCATGCAGGCTTTTCGCACTATTAACTATTGGCAAAAAAAATCGTATCTATCTCGAGTTTAGTGAGAAATAGAACAAGAGGAACGTAAAAGTATGAATTAAGGAACACAACGGTTAGCGTGTGGATGAACAAAAAAAAACACGACTGATCAGTCCCGCGAGTCGCGTGAGTGACGTGACTCGTGAAGATAAGATTTTTCGATACATTTTTCAGCCTACCACGGCTTCGTAAAGAGAATATAGTTTTAAGATCGTCGTAACGATGATCGAAATGATATGCGATCGCGATACGTGCGGCGAGGCGGACTGCATCGGTATCGACTCGTCCGCTAGCATCGTTATACCGTCCGCCGACGAGTTCATCACGAACCTTCTACACTTGAAGTGCAAAGTCGTGCAGTTGGTGCGCAGACAGATGCAAAAGGTCTGGCGACCAAACGATAAGGTAAACGGCCCGGTTTCCGCCACCTTTAGGCCCAGTTTCCGCCATCTTCAATTGTTAAAGGGAACATTTTATAAAAAATATATGTATCATGGCATTAATCAAGAGTAAACTGCTCTTCAACATGCCGTCAATTTAATTTGTATTTAACGTATACCCTATTTATTATTAGTATAAATTGCGATTTAAATATAAGCTCCCAAAAAATTCTCGATTTAAGGGGCTGCTGGACCTTCCTGTTTTACCGGCGGAACGCGACGATTTTGTAGAATCGACTTTGCATCATTAACCTGCTACGCGTGCGTCTCAAATTTTACAGGAATGTAACACCAGCCATGAACGCTTCGGCGTGGATTTAAATTTTGGTCGAAAACGTCCGAGCGATAAAGAAAATCGAAAGTTACAGATTATGCAGAAAACCAATATGGCCGCTCAAAATTTCAACATCTATTCTGTGTCCTGCACGATTTGAAGCATATGCGTATTAATAGTTCTAAATTGAAACTAAGAATTCGCCTTCTTCCGTCGGTAAAACAGGTAAGTAAGGAGTCATAAACGGGTCCAGCATCCTCTTGAAGCCCTATATTTTTTCCTCCATCCGTATCCGTGCCCAGTCGAACGATGTCGCCTTGCAGGAAATACCGGAATTCAATGATTCGAAGTACGGAGGACCTTATCTGCGAAGCGCGCGAAGAACCGGCGCATTGGGAACGAGGCAAGCGCCACCGGAAGTCCCGGTCGAATCGCCGTTGCGCAACGTAAAAAAATTGCAGCCCGGTGAAAAACCTCTCGAGGAAAAAGTACTTTCGGCGAAAGTACCGGAACTTCCGGCAAAAGTACCGGAACCTCCGGCGAAAGTACCGCAACCTCCGGCGGACAACGCAGCTGTCGATCCGGTCGATCTCCACGTTACCGACCGAGCGGGCAATCTTAGAGCTCGAACGGAAAATGCACCCAACTCCTTCCTCCAGCGGCTGAAGAGCACCCTCGCTAATTACCTTCCGTTTTATTGGATAATTCTTGCCATTGGAATCCTCGGATTCGCGTGTCTCGTCTGCGGCGTTCTCCTCGGCGCGTTTATCTGCACGAACGGAAGCAACGGCTTTCCGTTCCTCTTCTGGCAGCGAGCCCGAGTCGTTCACGCCTTCTACTGAAAATTTCCCTGCAGAAGTCGGAATTGACGGGCTTTCTTTTTATAGAAAAAAATACTGAGGCGTCGAGACTGTTCAAGACTTGACACAAAATATATTAAACTTGGAATAATACACCGTGCATGGCGTTTCGTTCGAGTAGTACAATGATGCGACGAGAGCGGCGCTGGCGTCGCGAGAAATCAATCGCTCTCGGCCGGTGCCGATCTCGTCGCGGTTTCTTCGTTTCCACCGTTGTCTCCTCTCGGCGGCCGGTTGTCGTAATCGTTGCGAATACGACACCTTCTTGTATTCCGTTACATTTTTTTTTTTTTTTTTTTTTTTTTTTTTTTTTTTTTTTGTTTTTTTTTTTTTTTTTTTTTTTTTTTTTGTGTCGATTCACCAGTTCGTTGACAATATCTTAAACGCAACTCTCTGGACCGGGTATGGAGTTTGCGATTATTATTTCCTTCATGTGATTCCGATCGGCCTTGAAGCTTATCGGCTCCCACGATTTTGCCGAGAACGGATTTAACTGTTGGAAATACAATAGATTAAATTTTTTTTGCAATTTTTTTTATTCTTGGTTTTTAGGAAATTTTTAGAGATCTGGTTTTTTTCATTATACTCACGCTACACCTGTTTGTTTGAAGGCCTTGCTTGTGAATGTCGTACGGGGCGAACAGCGTGTCTGGTCTGACCGGCAAAAAGAGCTGCGGCTCCCGTTTTATTTTCTCTTGGTCTGCAAACAGAAACGAATACCGGTCGATGAGAGGAAATAAAAACATTGATGTTTGATTAAAAATTTGATTTAAAAATCCAAAATTGATTTAAAATTTGATACTCGGTTAAACATTTGATATTCGATTTGAACTTTGATATTCAATTTAAAATTAGATATTTGATTTTACATTTGATATTCAATTTAAAATTAAATATTTGATTTTACATTTGATATTCGATTTGAACTTTGATATTCAATTTAAAATTAGATATTTGATTTTACATTTGATATTAGATTTGAAATTTGATTAAAATTTGATAGTAACGTTAGTATAAAATAATATCATTTTTATTTTCTTAATATTTTCAACTTATAATTTTTTCTTTTGTTAACTCGTTCAGTACCTTGAGGTGATTGTATGATATCCGGTTGATTATTGAGCGCGTAGTCGGCGACCTGTTTGAGAGTGTACTCCACGAAGTACGTGTGATCGCCGTGCGTGACATCGAGCATAGAGTTGTTTCTCGAGTCCGGTGGACTAATTATCGGTTGTTTCATGTACGGTTCGACGTGAACCGGCGAAGTCGTGCCGCGACGACGGTACATCATCAGCATTACCGACAGCACGGTTATTCCGAGCGCGACGAGACAGCCGATGAGCAGCAACACCAGCGGCACGACGCTCACGCCGCTGTCTGCAAAGATAAAATTAATTTGCAAAGGTCAAACGAAATTTTTTTTTTTTTAATCCAATAAAAAAAAAATAATAATTAAAAAAAATCCAAAACCCACCTGCCGGCTTGCCAGAATCGCTCAAAGCAATGTCCTCGAGGACGTAAACTTCGCTCTTCCCTTTTGCGTTCACCGCGTACGCGGTCAGATAAAAGCGCGTAGCGGGCAAAAGCTCGGCGATCTGTATGCGAAACAGTGGCGTCTCGGGATTCAGACTCGAGACGTTGGCTCGCAAACTGTTGGTCCGTGCCTCGTAAGCTTCGAGTCGAAACTCCTGTTTGAGGCCACCGTCGTAACCGGCGACGCACTCGACCTCCAGAATCTCCGAACTCTGGTTCACCGAAGCTTTGACCGTGCAGTTGTTCAGTGGACTCGGCTTGACTAAATGAACGGACAAAAAAGAGGAAAATTATTTAGGCGGTTTGCGTAAAATCGATTCACTTAAATTTAATTTATCAACTAAATTTCGGCACGGATATAGTCGCTTATCCATACTGATAGTGATAGTTGACCTGCATACGTTTTGTAATCTTAATGCCTGCTTTGCAATTATAAAGTATTAGCACTGAATATCGCAGGTGGATTTATTTATTTCCAATTACTGTATGGCAATATCCAAAATAGTCTTTGGATGTTCACATCAGATGTTGATTTTAATGTACACGTATTAAGAAAATTTATAAGATTTCGGCACCTTAATTATCAGTTCGACAGATTGAAATTTTTTATCGCAACGTGAAACATGAAATATTAATAAAAAGTATCCAAAATAGTCTTTGGATATTCACGTCAGATGTTGATTTTTATGTACACGTATTAAGAAAATTTATAAGATTTCGGCACCTTAATTATCAGTTCGGCAGATTGAAATTTTTTATCCCAACGTGAAACGTGAAATATTAATAAAAAAAGTATCCAAAATAGTCTTTGGATGTACTCGTCAGATGTTGATTTTAATATACTTGTATTAAGAAAATTCATAAGATTTCGGCACCTTAATCATCGGTTCGAAGGATTGAAATTTTTAATCCCAACGTGAAATATCAATACACCGAGTTTTTAATTTGATTTCAAACGTCAATTATATGAATTATCTTTTGTATTTATGGAATTCCCTACACGAGCCAGTTAATTTGCTATTCGGTGCATGTTACTAGTCAGTTCAAATACCGAGTTCGCGAATTTAATACACTTTGTCATATGAAAATGGGTCGTAGAGCGATCTTAAATTCAAATTAACGTCGTAAAATTCGACCCTAAGAGCGGTCGAAAAAAAAAAAACAATTGGGTCAAATTCAGAAGTCGACTCCGTCAATCAAAATTGTCAAATATCTCGAGAACGGTGAGAAATCGTTGTTAAGTGGTATCGGCTTGACTGAATGAACGGATAATAAGAGGAGAATTATTTCGGCGATTTGCGTAAAATCGATCGTTCTTTGGATGTTCACGTCAGATGTTGATTTTAATATACGTGTATTAAGAAAATTCAGAAGAAAATTCGACACCTTAATCATCAGTTCGAAGGATTGAAACTTTTCATCCCAACGTGAAATATTAATACACCGAGTTTTTAATTCGGCTTCAAACATCAATTATATGAATTATCTTTTGTATTTATGGAATTCTCTACACGAGCCAGTCAATTTGCCATTCGGTGCATGTTACTTGTCAGTTCAAATACCGAGTTCGCGAATTTAATACACTTAGTCATATGAAAATAGGTCGTAGAGCGATCTTAAATTCAACCTAACGTCTTAAAATTCGACCCTAAGAGCGGTCGAAAAAAAAACAATTGGGTCAAATTCAGAAGTCGACTCCGTCAATCAGAATTGTCAAATATCTCGAGAACGGTGAGAAATCGTTAAGTGGTCTCGGCTTGACTGAATGAACGAATAAGAGGAGAATTATTTAGGCGATTTGCGTAAAATCGATTCGTTTAAGTTCATTCGATAACGGCACGAATATAGGCTTCTATATCCGTGCCGATGCTACGGTAAATTTATAACGAAGAGCTGCGAGTCGATCCACACGTGTGTGTGTATTTACCGGCAGGAATTACTGTGTAGACGCAGGGGGCTTCCTGATTGCCGATCATGTTTCTTCCTCGGCAGGTAAGAGCGCCGTAGTCGCGTTCGTTAACCGGCGTGTAAATAAATTCGCTGGTAGTTCCGTTGTTTCCATCGAACTTTGCAGGTGCTATTTCGAAGTTCTCGCCGCTGTTGTTGAACTCCCACAAGAAATCGACCTCGCTCGGATCGGCTTCGACCTCGCAGCGCACCTTGACCGATTCGTCCAGCGACGCTCCGATTATCGTCACTTCTTTCGTCTTGCACACCGGCGAGACTTTAAAGAGAGTTATCGACGGGGGACAAAAATATTGCCGATTAATAATTCATCGCTCGACGGGTAATCGATAATTCCATTACTAAATCGTGAAACTGTGTAGGACGAGACGCCCCCGATAATTTGGAATGGAATCGAATAAATTAATATTTTTACTCACATTGAACACGGAGATTGACAACCAGACTGGACGTCTCGCCGCGATCGTTGCTAGCCAGACACGTGTAATTTCCGCCGTTGTCCCGCTTTATCTTCTGGAGCACCAAGCTCTGCGCGCTCATCAGCACTCCGGACGTTTTGTTGTTCGTTAATATCTGGCCCTTTAAGAAGTCGAGGAAAAAATATTTAAAAATTGTGGATACATTTTTTTTTGTTAGCTCGTTTATCGGTGATAATCGAGGTCGAACTGAAACTAATTGACGTGGATAAATTATTTTTTTTTTATATTTAAAAATTTGTTGATACATGTTTATGTGTCCTTTTATGAAAGTCGGGGAAAAAATAAATGTGAATAAATTTATTTACTTATTTTTCGATTTTATCGGTGATAATCGAGGTAAAACTAAAAAAAAGTTTTCGCTACTGGAACTGTGTTACGTTTTTGGTATGGTTTTCAGAGTAACTTACGTTGTGTCTCCACGTTATCTTGAGATGGCCGGGATTGGCCAGTACTTTGCACTCGAAATATACGTCGTCGCCCTCCTTGATATTTTGTGCGTTCAATGTGCTTCCCAGATGAAGCTGTACCTTCGGCGGAACTGCGAAAATCCCAAGCAAATTCGTTTACTTGTATTGTCGAACTATTAAAAAATATATATATTAATATTAAAAAATATTAGATTGATATTAAAAAATGTTAAATTAATATAAAAATATGGACTGAAAGACTCCGGTCGATGGGCCATTGGCAATGTCTATGGGAACGTTGTAACTGCTACATAGAAAGATGTATAAGATATTGTATAAACTACACGATATTGTCAAGAAAAGCACTTGAACTACTTCTACTACTATTAAAATATTAATAAAAAATTATGAAAAAAAATCTTTAAAAAAAAACATTTATTTCAACTTACAGACAACGTTTAGGTGATAGAGATCTTCTCGGGAGGCGTTCGGGAGTTCAGGATTGGTTCCTCGGCACTTTAGATTTTTGCTGTTGTCCTCGGGTTTCGGCGAGAATTTTAGAGTGCTGAGAACGACCGTCGAGTTACCGCCGTCTCTGGCCTTGCCGCTTCGAAACGGCGTTTCGTCCTCCAGCCAAGTGATTTTAGCTCTGGGATGAGAACCGATCGCTTCGCAGGTCAGCTCGTAAGTTCTGTCGGCCTCGAGGGGGCTCGGTTTGTACAAAATCTTGACGCTCAGAGGCTCCACTGAAATTCCATCGTATCATTGTTGATTAAAAGGATATAAGTTGTATAAATTTACACTGGGTGGCGCGCCATAGGTCAGAGTGGACCAATAAATTTTTATGGGCTATAAAATTAGCTTGACCGGTGTCAAGATAATTTTAACGAATCGAGCGGTGATGTTCGGATTATGTATTTATTTATTCTTCCACACTCATCTCTCATCAATTATTGATTTTCAAAGTCATTCTTAATTAACTATTCACATTTGCTGGATAGATGATTCGTTATAAATATTTTTTTTACCCATTCGCAGGAATTGGCATAATTTTTTTTCTAGTTTAATTTCATAGAATCGGGCGATGATATCCGGATTATGTATTTATCTATTTGGCCACGGTCATCTTTCATCAATTATTGATTTCCAAAGGCATTTTTTAATTAACTGTTCGCATTTGCTGAATTGATGATTCGTCATACATATATATACATATATATACATGTATTTATGTCAAGTTAATTTTAAAGAATCGAATTGATGACTGGATTACGTATTTTTTTATATTATTCCAGAATTCTCTTTCATCAATCATTGATTTCCAAAGTAATTGTTTAATTAACTGTTTTCCGTTTGACGCATTTTCTGGATGAATGATTTGTTATAATTTTTTTTCATGGATTACACGAATACATTTTAATACCGATCGGATCAAAGTTTTCTCTCAATCGCTAATAATATTTAGTCTGAACATAATTTTCCATAATTAATTCGCGGCACTAGAAACATCAAAGTTGAATGAGTAGAAATTCAAGATTTTTTATCGGATCGAAACTTCACTTTGCAGCTGAGATATTAATGATTAAGGTTTATTAATGTTCTCGTTCGCCCACTCTGCCCTATCTAAATATATATTTTTTTGACTCACGAAGAACGTCGAGCAGGACCGATTTTTCGAGTGGTGGGCCGAGATTCGTGTTGGCGGCTTGACATTTGTACGTCGTATTGAGGTGCTCCCGTTTGAGTTGCGGTACGCTCAGCTTGCTGACGACGATGTTAGGGTTTATGCTCGGCTGGTGCTCGACGCCGTTCACCTTCTTGCCGTTGACGAACCACGTTATTATCGGGGGTGGCTTGCCTGGCGATGGAACGTTAAATTAATTCGAGCGATCGAGAAAATAAATCGCAACCAGAATTATTTCGATGCGACGAGATTGAGGAGCGCAGATAAGAAAAATTCAATTGAGTCAACTAAAGATTCGGGCAGAGACGTTCAAATAAATATTTTGTTGGTGGAGCTGAAATATTGGATGATTCAACATTTTTTTGGATAATTTTGGCAAAATATTTTTGAGGGATTAAAATATTTTGTTCGACTCACAAAATGTCATTTGAACATCCCGAATATTTGGTTGATTGAACTGCTCTTTTTTATCAGTGAGCAAACTCACCCCCTCTGACTTCGCAGGACAGGGTAAATTCGTCGCCGACTTTGTACGGTCCGACGATCAAAGGAATTTCCCGTCCGGAACTGTCGAACATCAGAAGTTGGTGGGGCGGATCTGTTTGCATACAAAAGAAAATTAAATTTTAAACATTCTTTTTTTTTATTAAATTTTTTTCATCACAACTATCAAATGTAACTTATTATTATGCAATCTAGATGTATAGTCTGTATATAGTCTGTTATATAGTCTGTATTTTTAAAAATAGTTTTTAATAATTTCTGATAATTTTTCACAACAATTATCATTATCTTTAATGACCTACAATGTTTCAAGGAAAATATATGATAAAATCCATAAACCAATTAATTATGTTTTTGCGTTTTCATTAATTGGTTCCATACCACAGTTTTCAGATTTTTCCCATTTTCATGAGAAAATTACATTTTAAACATTAATATTTTTTTCATTACATTTTTTTTTCATCTCAACTATCAAACGTAACTTATTATGCAATTTGGATGTATATAGTCTCCATTTTTAAAAATAGTTTTCAATCATTTCTGATAATTGTTCACAACAATTATCATTATCTTCAACGACCTACAATGTTTCAACGAAAATAAATGATAAAATCCATAAACCCATTAATTATTTTTTTGCGTTTTCATTAATTTGTTCCATACCACAGTTTTAAGGTTTTTCCCATTTTCATGAGTCTAAAGTCAAAAAAGTGGAGAAAATTTCGCAAATTTTCAGTGAAAATAATTTTAATAATAAAATCATACTCACGAATGACAGTCAGATTGACTTGATAGTTCCTCGTCGGTGAGTTTCTGAAATCCACCCGACACCTGTAGACACCCTCGTCGCCGAGCTCGACGCGCTCGAGATAGAGCACAGCCGGCGTTGAGAATCTGTCGAAACGTAGCCGGGGTGCGACCGACTCGTCGGACCAGTTCCGGGCGTTCTTGAACGACTTGCCGCGTACATCGATGCTGCAACGACGAGATAAGCGCGGAGATGAGGGCGAAGTTACGCTCGTCGTCGTTTAGCACTCCCGTATAAATATCTGCCTATGCACATACGCCGTGCACGTACATAGCGACGGTCTCGTGCCGAAAGGGCGCGCAAGTAAAGCTTGCAAACGCTTACGAACGACCTTTTAACTTTGGCAGCATCGATATTGTATATATATATATATATATATATATGTACATATCCGATACGGCTAGCGGTAAATCAATGAATCGAGGATAACAAAAAAAAATCATCTATATCGAATGATAAAAAAAAGTTACTCGACGCTCTATTCATTATAAAATATTCATCCGAGCTAGCGAGACTGAAGTTCGTTATTTTCAAATAAGTTTCGTGAAATATCGAAACGTCTGGTGATCGATATATATATAATTATATATATATATAATAAAAATATAAACATATATTTTATATGTAAATAAAACTAATACAGTGAAATAAATCAAATAAAATAAATGGAGGAAAATGAAATCGAGTATAAGTACGGTAAATAATAACTTACAAATGCTTACGTACGGCCTTTTAACTTTGGCCGTATTGTTA
>JAPYZC010002067.1:0-18726 GCA_030522665.1 Ichneumoninae sp. A BG-2022a
AAAATTAATCTTCTCAGTACCTTTAGTATACATGATTTTTTTCAGATTTTTACACCATCAAGAAGTACTTGCAATTGTCTCTTATTGTTGTCGAACTTACGCGAAGTCAGCGCGCAGCGAGACTCCCTCCTTAAAACAAATTGAATAATTTGTTCACTTCCGTGAAAGTCTGTGAAAGAAGATCCTAAAAATATTTTATTACCAGGTCTCTTTGCAAAAGGTTTTTCCGCTTACCAATTTCTAGCACCGAAGTGGGATTTACCTTCGGGAGAACGGCATGCAGGTCCCAATTTTTTAGTGGTTTATATTCCCCACTCCTGCCCTACCCTACTTGACCCACTTTCCCCCTGAATCCCTCGCATGCAAACACCATCGTCAATGAGTTCCGACAGAATACACATGTACATGTACGCACCTCATCACGGTTTTGTTGCCACGCACAATTCGTATTATCCCAAGTTGAACGACCTCGTTGGAAGGATCAAGGAACAATCAATCATTCGCTCTCGCATCGCGTTCTCGAACAATCACCCGCACCGGTGGTCATGTCGCTGGCGTGCCGAAGCCCAGTACAGCCGGTGACCGAGAACCTTGGATTCGATTCCCGCCGAGGGTAAAATATTTTCGTAAGCAGCGGCGCGCCTCATTATCCAGTGTATAGCGTCCTAAGTCGGTCCAAGTTGAATAAACTGTTGGCGTGAACATCGGCGCCCGGGAAATCGGTCTACAGCCGACTCTGTCGTAGGGTTTCGGTGGTTTTTCTTCAGAACTCCATCGGTAAATGGGAATCGATTCGTCAATCATCAAAACAAATCGTAAAAAAAGAGTCCTGACTCAACAAGACAGATAACGAAGTTACGATGGAAGACGAAATATCCTGATAAAACGGTAATCAAGAGAGCCTCGCTAATTACTCCATTACCTAATGAACTTTCATACATAATGAAAAAAGTTGATCCAATGAAAATTGGAATTGATCTAATGAAAATCAGAAGTTGAGGGCGTAGGTTTTCGGTGGTTTCTTACCAAAACTATTTTCGCCTCCATAGAAGGGAATCGTTTCACAAATCATCAAAAAAAAAAAAAATCTTGAAAAAAAGAGTGCTGTCCTGACAAAACCGATATCGAATTTTCAACGGAAGACGAAATAACTCGATGAAAGGATAATCACGTGAGCCTCGATAATTGTCCCATTATCGAATAAACTTTAATATTTAATGTCGCAAATTGATCTAAAAATTCCGCGATGGCGCCACGTCAGATTGCAGTGGAATAAGATAACTCCGCCGAAAAACCATGCATCGACAATCCACGGGAATTACGATGCAAACGAATGATACAATTATCAGACACTCGATAACTCGTTGAATTAAATTCGATCATCCTAGCGCCAGGGAAATTCACTTCCTGTGTAATCCGACCCGGCGCAACGAGATTATCTCACCCCCTAATCACATCAACCCATCGACATTTAATACGCTCTCCGGATAAGTCCGTCCGCGTCAATGATGATTAATTAACATAGACACGTACGATCGCAGCAGCGGTAGTCGTCGCGGCAACAGTGACATGGAGCGGAGCGCGAATACAGTCTACTCTGGCCGAACGGTGCTGTAGCGGGCTGTAGTGGCCATCGGTTCACAGGTCAAGATTCTTCGTCGTGTATGCGGTGAGCACGTAGCTCGTTTCAACCTGGGGTGCCAGCTTTGCCGCCGCTGCAAATTGCGCTGCAACAGCAGGTACGATTGGTGTCGGGCTGTTGTCCTGTACAAACACCCTTGGCGACCGGAGGGGGGGGAGGCGGGGGGGGGGGGGGGTAATCGTATTGACCGTTTAGTGCCCACACGCCTGCTTAGCCTTACCGGTGGAAACCCCAATAGGTCAGCGATTAGATAGCCGGATACGTCGAACGAGTGGGTAGTGTCGCTCCAGGTGTCCTGGCAATCGTCGATCGGGGTGGGCACAACCGGACACGGTGAGAGCAATGTTCTGTTTGCAGTTTAAACGGTTCGACAAGAGGGAGGAGGATGATGAACGACAGCATCACGGTTAGGGCATGCGAGGATCGAGGGGGTCTTCGGAGAGCACGTAATCACTGCTGCTATTGCTGGCCGCAGTCGCCGGACGTCCGGCGAAGTGGTTACTGCCTGTCGTCGATCAGTCACCTCGCGAAGGAGCCCGCGTGTAGGAGTACAAGAAGAAGGGCAAGGGTGCGCGTCGCGGCGCCGCTCTTGCTCGAGTTCCCGTGTTGCATGGCTGCCGGATGCTCCCCTGAAACTCACCAAAACACCATTCATGAATTATTGCCTTTGAGAGAAGCGACTACGAGGACGAGGATGTAGAAGCGGAGAATGGCCGTCGAGGGATTTGTCGAGACAAAATTATTGGGAGGTGAGAGTTGGCATGGAGTGTGGAACATTGCGTTAAAGGGCGATGAGGGAGGTTTCGCACTGAGAAAAAAATTACATAGCAAAGGCAACAGTATTGACTTTTTACCATAAAAAATCGTTCCCAAGGGGAATGTCTATATTTTATAATTGCGACTGTAACAAGAAATCATGGTTGCGACCCCAATTATAGTTTAACGAATTGAATGTATACTATCAGGAACTGTCTGTATAGACGTTTCCCCTGGGAACTATGCGTTATAGTAGGAAATACTATAGTTTTTCTTAGTGTCACTGTCGACTATAAAATATAATGAGGGAACGTCTATATTTTATAGTTAGGATAATAATCACAAATTATAATGGCAAATATAATTATAGTTTGACAAAGTAAATATCTTTCAAAGGTAAATATCTTTCATACTATACGTATAGTTGTTTCCGTAGGGAATTATTCCGTATAGAAGAAATAACCATATTTTTTTCGCAGTGCGTATGGGATTTATCGTTCGAGCGTTTTCGGACCGATGTTACATCAGGATCTATGGATACCGAGATTTTTACGGTCGCGTTTAATAGTAATGGCAAAGATTCTTTCTGATTTTGCCTCTGTTATAGCCTATCGGTGTACGACACGAGAGGACACTGCTGACTGGATAAAGGAGGATCTATCGATGGAAATGCCTTACCCTCTGGGAACGTCGGTAATCGTTATCGACGGTCATGAACCTTTTTTTCTTGACAATTGGAAAGAGTGTAAGTTCACAATGTAAAAAAAATCGTATGAAAGTTAATCCACCGGACTGGACATTTTTGAGCATAAACTGGTATATTAAATTGTGTTGAAAAATGTATGTATAGTAGGGTAAAAGTGGTGAATATAGCCCACCTCGATTAACACGTAAATCAATGATATATGGACCGGGCCATATTCCCAACTTTTACCCTATACTAAAAACTTTAAAAGTCCTTTAATTTTTATAATTTACTTTAGTTATGCTTCAAAAATCCATTAATTTTTCATGACAATTGTACAGTAAATTTAATAAATGTAACAGTTTTCGCATAACAACTTTCCGTCCGGTATATTGAATTTATATTTTCAGCTACAGGTGGTCTGCCCATCTGCAGCCGACTTTACAAAAGCAATTGTTATTTTTCTTCGACCGCCTATCGCACCAATCACTGGATAATTTAGATCGCAGTTAGTTATGCATGCGTAAATATACGGCTCGTGCTTCATAAAAGCTTCCACCAGCAAGAACGCTGTGATTTTTTTTATTGTGTACCGAGTATCGTAGAGGATGATTTTTTTGTTCGCGCATCGAATTCAGGTCTAATTTATTAGGAGGATCGAGCGGAAGAGTAAGTGCAGGATCACAGCCGGTAACGGTTTTCCAGGCAAGAAATACTCATTTTTCAGGAAAACGAGAGCATCTGACGTCATTAAAAAAACGACGGGCAGAGGCAGAGGGTTACGGTGGTCGGCAGCTATATCACGTATCGGCGATGGCGAAGAAGGTGCTGGAAGGTATAGAGAACGATCTCCCGCCGAAGTATTCGCTTCGGGAATACGTATAGCTCCGCCCCGGGGCAAGATTTCGAGGCGACTACCGGCAACCTGCACGTCTTCGCCGTGAGCTGAGTTAATGCCAGATAGAGTTCCTATACTTTTCCCTCGAGCTCGTTCCCATCGTTTGCCGCTAGCCGGCTCCCAGCGTCGAAGAGAACGAAGTCGAGAAGTCCGCCAAAACGCTTGAAGGCAGCGAAATCCCGGGCGCCAAGTATAGTCGCGAGAATAGAGCAAGTCGGTCGTCGAGCCTGCACGCCCCTCGGCGCTGCGACTTCCGGCAGCAATTCGATCAATCCTTTTCCCTGGAATATCCGAGTGACGAGACCAATCGAACGGTTTCTTTAAGATCCCGATTAAACAGTCTGCAATTCGCTTCAGTAAAATCCGAAACAAAACTCGTCCATGCGATACTTCTAGGGATGTATCCAGTAATAATGGATACATCGTCTGTAATTTTTTTTTTTACATTGCACATAGACAGGCTTTCGATGGTACGGACCTCACATCATCTTCACCTTAGGGTCGAATTTTAAGATGTTAGTTTCAACATAACATCGAAGCTTGGCTCAAACTTTATTGCGTTCTTACAATCTATCTTAAGTTCGAACTTGAGTTCGTGTTTAAGTTTGATCTTAAATTCGAACTTAATTCCGAATTCGAACTACAATCGAATCGGAGTTCAGACTTAAGTTTGAACTGAAGATTAAGCTTAAGCACTGAATCAAGTTCGAACTTTTTTAGATAGATCTTCAGTACGGAAATTAAGTGTGGACGAAACTTCGATCCCAAGTTCAATCTCAAGAGCAGTCAAATTTAAAATGTAAGGTCTAAGGGTAACTTAAAATGTTACCCTTAGAATGCCACGAAATGCAGAGGACAATTATAGTTGCAAGAATAGAGGAAGTCGGTCGTCGAGCGCTGCGACTTCCGGTGGCAATTCGATCCGTCCGTCTATCTGGAATATCCGCGTGACGTGACCAATCGAATGGTTTTTTTAAAATTCCGATTAAACAGTCTGCAATTCGCTTCTCGCCACATCTAAAAAAACAAAACACGTATATGCGATACTTCTACGAGTTTATTCAGTAGTAACGGGTGCATCGCCTGTAATTTTTTTTTTGTTGTTACATTGCACATAGACCGGCTTTCGATGGTACGAGCGTCACATCATCTTGATTTTGGAACGCCACGGTTAACCCTCCGACTCCATTCACCGACTCGCTTCCCACAGTACATTGCCATTCCGCTATAGCCATCCCGATCTATAATAATCTTCGACGATTCTGAGCTTCGTCCAAATCCTATATATACAGACTCCACTTCGCTTCCCAATATCAGTTCCTATTCTCACGAAGCCCCCAGCTTCAGCCGCGCATCGCACCCTCTCTGACCCAATATTCCCGTAGGCATTGAAAATATCATACCAGCTCTTACGTACCAATCCTGTGATTATACTCCCGTTTGTGAATCTCACCGCGTCAAGAATTGACGAATTTTTCAATGGCCCGATACGAAATCACATAACACCAGTCACGGACGAGAATCGAGAGAAGAATCGTGTGTGGCGATACTAAAAGATTCGATAATTTCAATTGCCCATGGCTATCGAATTAACCGCCAATGACAATCCGCTGTCGAATCCATCGACTGCGCAATATACGTCAAAACTATCAGTAAGCTGCCAGCCTTCGTTCGGCTGCCGCGAATATGTCACATTCATCAATGCTCATCAATAATAATGTATTGAAAATATCCGACTGGCTTTTACGTACCAATCTCATGATTAGACTCCCATTTTTTTAATCTCACCGCGTCAGGAATTAACGCATTTTTCAATGCCCCGATACGAAATCACATATGGCCAGTCACTGACGAGAATCGAGAGAAGAATCGTGTGTGGCGATACAAAAAGATTCGATAATTTCAATTGCGCATGGCTATCGAAAGATACGTCAAAACTATCACTAAGCTGCCAGCCTTCATTCGGCTGCCGCGAATATGTGACATTCATTAATGCTCATCAATAATAATGTATTGAACATATCCAACCGGCTCTTACGTACCAATCTCATGATTATACTCCCATTTTTTAAATCTCACCGCATCAAGAATTAACGCATTTTTCAAAGCCCCGATACGAAATCACATATCGCCAGTCACTAACGAGAATCGAGAACAGAATCGTGTGTGACGATACAAAAAGATTCAATAATTTCAATTGCCCATGGCTATCGAATTAATCGTCAATGATAATCTGCTGTCGAATCTATCGACTGCGCAATATATACATCGAAGCTATCAATAAGCTACCTGCCTTCGTTCCGCGATCGCGAATATGTAATATTCATTATCGCTCATCGATAATAATGCCAATATCGGCACGCGTGCTCGGGCCTTCCCACTCCATACAACTGGTTACCGCACTTTGCGCTCATTTCGCTTGATAGTTCATCGAGAGTTTCAAACGCTGCGGTTTGACGCACGGAAGCTATTAGCAAATCAGCCATCGGTTCTCTGTGCGAACGCCGTGTGCGGCCCGGCATCGGGGAATGACTGATGAAGGCAGCCAAGTTTCGACGTTTGTAACCCTGCCGGGCTTCGCTCCTCACCGCACAACTGTTCTCTATTTTGATGTCTTCGGTGTATCGCATAATACTTCGTGAATAATAACCAAACTCGGTGGCTGAAACCGCGTGACTGCTGTTCAAGCTGATTGAGACTTCTTACGACCTCAACCGAGGCTCGGTTAATTTTCATGCTGGCCCGCTCGCTCACGGAAGGGCTACATGTGACCGCATTAGGCAGAGCAGAATAATGAACCGCAGAAACGGGGCCGCGATAAAGGCTCCATTATTGCGGAAAATACACCCAGATTACATTTCGCCAAGAGTCCGGGCAACAAATCATGTCGGGGCTAACTCTGGATGTGTCCGAATAGTTTCTACAGGGATGCCAGCTTTTGCTGGTTTTGCCACATTTACTCCTCCTTGTATTCAGCCCACACCACTGTCTCGATTTCGATGGGCGCACCAAACGCCGCGAAGTTCAATTAACCATTTACGTATTCCTTCATACGTAAATCCTTCGTACGTATTCCTTCATACGTAAATCATCAGGAGGTCGTAGGAAGATGGTGAAGAATCCAGAAAAAAATCAGAGGATGTTCGCCAGAATCGTAGATTTCCATGGAGCATGTGCGATACAATGCAATGGCAGCAAAATCTCATTTTTCACACCGAAAGTGACGTTATACCGGGAAAACGTCACTTCCGGTTTGAAAATATCATTTTCGACCGGAGGTGACCCTTTTCCGGGATGATGTCACTTCCGGTTGAAAAATGAGATTTTCAAACTGGAAGTGACGTACTTCCGATCTGACGTCCCTTCAGATTCAATAAAAAATGAGTTTTTCCGCTATGTTCTCACGTTGAACAATGAGATTCTCAAACCAGAAAGTACGTTTTCTCGATATGACGCCGCATCCGGTCGAAAAATGAGATTTTCAAACTGGAAGTGACATTTTCCCGGACATGACGTCACTTCCAGTTTGAACGCGAAATCTTCAAACCGCATGCGAGGTAACAGAATAAAAAAAATGTTCTCTACCAAGCAGTGTCGTAGTAGCGTTATCCAGTTCTTACTAGTGCTCGAAAGACCATCGGCTTTGCGCTGGCTACCACCGCCGAAAGGGGCCGAAATGGCACGGCAGCGAGCGATGTGTTGTTATTCCCGTTACGGCTGAATCCCACCTGGGTATATACATTCCTCTTTCATTCATGCCCGAGGAACTTTATTGTCCCTGGATATAAGATATATAGTTTTAGATAGGCACCTGCTATTCCGAATGATACAATGTTCGAATGGTATGAACTGCTGAAATTCTTGTCGCGCGTGCAGGAAACGTAAAGATCCATCGTAACGTCTGCATGTGTGCACGTGCGTGGACCGGGGTTAGTATATATTCGGTGCAATACCACTATTCCAAGGAAAGAACGAATAAATGCAATGCCGCACTCGCGTAAAGTTACACGTATGCGCCACAGTGGGAAACAGACGTGCCCAGGTGCGGTTGGAGCCTATTCTCGTCAGTTTACGATAGGTGGAAGAGAAACCCGACGTTTTATCGTTCGCGAGGAGCCTCGCCTTTACAGCCGTAAATTCACGTATTCTCTATACGGACCAACGTGACGAGATTATGTCGAGATACAGAAATTGCCGTATCGATTTCATACGCGGACCGGCTTGTTCCTATAACGTGGCTCTCAGCTGTACCCACTGATATTATATCCATGTGACGCACATGGAAATTCATCCAGCGATATAGCAGCTTCGGTTCGAATATTCGGCGACGTCGATGCCAACGCCGAATCATCCAAGGCATATGTTGGCGGTCCGGATTGACATAACCGAGCCGTCCGATGAACGCTGGTCCATATTCACTACTTTCGCTCCACACGAAATGCGGTTTTGTTGTTGCTCAAAGTGGGCGACAAAAATCACTGATTGGACTAATTTTTAGGAAATCATAGGAAATCGCAATGGTGTTGAGTACCGAAGTTTTCTAACTAGTGTTAAATTATCGTATCTATTGATATTATGTTCATGTGACGTAAATCGAAATTTATCGTATAGGAACCGTATAGGAACTTAAGTTAAACTGTTTGGCGGATTCGATGATTCTACCAACGACGAATCATCAAAGGCACATGTTGGCATTCCGAATTGACACAACTGAGCTATCCAACTAACGCTGGTCCATATTCGGGTTTCGCTCTCTGCCAAATCGTGAGGGTCCGGTATGACACATATTTAGACAACTCGAATGATGGAAAAATACAGGTGACATTCGCGCAGTGGTTGGAACCGACTAACCCGGGTTTGAATCCCTGCGATCATCGTATTTTTCCATCATTCAAATTTGGACCAGTCGTCACATCAGCGACCAGGACCAATCCTCGAAATCTCCGCCCGGTCATCATAAAATACGGTTTTGCTGTTTAAAGTGGTTGAAAAAAAAGATTCGATCAATCGCTGATTGTAGTAATTTTGAGGAAAGTATAGGAAACGTTTTTCGCGAAGAATCGATGAAAGGGAGATTCTCGCAATGGTGTTGAGTGCCGAAGTTTCCGAGACTGATGCGAAATTATCGTAATTTCATCAGGAGAGAACGCCTCGCAAAGGAAAGTGAGAAAGTCGATGGGGAAGTCTCGAGCAGTCATGCGGAGTTCCGCAGCGCTCGGGTTCGAAGGCGGAAGAATAAATTTCATTCTCTCTGAGATTTGTGTGATGCGATGTAGCGCGATGGAGTTCGCGGTCCGGCGGATTAAAACTTTGTCATCGTCGTACGCCGGATAATTGGTTTAGTTATTGAATTCTCGAACTGAAATGCAAACTCGCCGCCGAGGGAATATCCTTGCGGAGCCTTTCTTCGGACGGCTCTCGCCTCGATTTAGTTCCACCTCCGGCGGCTTCCCCAATTCCCAACATATTCGCTTTAATGATCCAACAATTTCTCCCCAACATCATTGGGCGTCTCTCCGATTTCGCTTTCGCTCTCCGGTATTCTGCATCGTGAACGCGTTATCGAGAATATGATATCCGAGCGAACTTACCGGGGCCGATGGAATCACGTGACCGGCATAGCATTGCGTTCCTGTACGAGCGATAGTAATTACGATGCCTAATTGCACGGTTGTATCGGGTTCTGACTGCACTCCGAAAATCGACTGTAACGCGATCGAACGGAACCAAGAAATTTGATTCGGTGTTTGGGCAGTTACTATGATTCGCTTGCAAATCACCTCGATTTACCTCGATTTTCAATAATTAACAATCGTCAGCTTTCACATTTTTTTTTTTGCTTTTTGTACAGCATTTATAACTGCAGATAGTGGAACAATAGGGTAGCGGAGTACATGATTTAATTTTCTTGTAGGTGAGCCACCGAAAAACTCTGTTGGTCGTTGGTGAATAATCGCGAAAAATTGTGTTCACGATCTCAAAAAATTCATTTACTTTTCGAGCTGAGGTAGCACAAGAGGCTTTGGCTGAATGGAGATCATTCAACGGGTAAACAACAATGCGATGCATTGTGCGCAACTACGTTTCTCCTTTCGTAATTGGCGCGATTGCTGTGGGTGTACATGGGAAAGTAATAACGCCGGTACTAAAAACAATGTTAATACACCGACCGGCAAAAACAAGAGTGGTCGGAGGAACGAGCCAACTCGCTCAGCGCTTGGGATGGAGGTTGCGTTTTCGTGCTGAACCGCACGTAGTCTCTTCATTACCCTTTCCAACTTGGAGATGAACGAAAACACCCGAGGTGTCTCGTTGTTGCTTTAAATATTGTGTTACGACCATGAACATTTGTTAATTCAAGATTTTAAGATATGTTTTCTTGTTCGGTGTGTCGTTGCGGTTGTTGATGGTTTAATCGCGATCGGTTATCACGGCCCAAATCGACGTGTCGTGCGCTGAATCGTGGAGACACGAGACACCTTCTCGGGAACCGAAAGCGAGTAACTCAATATGAAGTAGTCAAGAGACATGTGGAGGACGATGGGGCGGAAGGCGTCGGAAGTGTCTCGTTGTCGCGTTAACCAGTGCGTTAAATCCATGAAATTGATTGAAGGATTTTGTAATCTCAAACATTGTGTTATGTTAATCAAATGTTTTCTTGAATCTAATCTATGAATGTAATCTATGAATGTTTCTTGAATGTAATCTATGAAAGTTTATTAATTCACGATTTTAACAAATGATTTTTTAAACAATTCGGTGAATCTACGAAAGTTTATCAATTCACGATTTTAGTATGTCTTCTTGAACATCTTAAGACAATGTTTGAGAAAACATGCATTGAAATCCATAAAAATTTGTTAATTCGTGATTTTAGAAAATGTTATCTTGTTCGGTATGACGCCGGGGTTGTAGATGATGTTATCGTGATCGGTTATCACGCCCCGAGTCGACGAGTCGTGCGGCGAGTCGACATGCATCGTACAGACACGAAACCCCTCTTCGGGGGCCGGAAGCGAACTACTCAAGATGAAGTCGGAGTCAAGGGAAATGTGGAGGACGACGGGACGGCGAAGGCGTCGGGGGTGCGACGTGACAAGCGCAGCGGCCGTGGCGGGCGACGACATGGACACTTTCGCGTGGCCCATAATCCACGGGGAAACATATTCGCACGTGGGACGCCAGCGCGGTGGCACGGACGATGGAAAGAAACGAACGTAGCGTGCCAGCGGTATGTATACACGCCAAAAGTACTCGGTTGAGTACACCACTTTATATTCCCACAGCGGAAACCAAGGGTCCGGTAGGTTATCGGTGTGTGTGTGTGTGTGCAGTAACGATAGTGCGAAAAAGGAGCGAAGAGAGGAGTGCCGAGTTCCGCGGCGCCTTCCGCGCCTCCGTCACTCGCGCTGCCTCAAAAACGCTTCCCGAACCCCTTTTCGTGCCGCAGGAAAAGTCTGGAATAGAGCGTAGCCCACCGGTCTGGGATACGTGGGAGACTCCGCAGTGGCTGCGGTTGACACATGAATATCGAGGCAATTTCGTGATAACGATCCATTTTATGGGCTCATCTTTCACGGATGGCTGTAAGAACGTTTACCGAAAGCTGTCGGAGCGAAGTCTTTAAGGTAGTACTTGCACATTAGCTGGTTCGATGAGAGTTGTACTATAAAAATTTTGTAGTGTTACTTAAGTTTTGAGAAAAATAGCAATATGACTAAAAAAATTAGTATGAAATTTAATGTACTGGACTGGAAGTTTTTATGAAAAAACGGGGACACCAAATTTAATGTATAATTGTCATGAAAAATTAAATAACTTTTAGAGTGAAATTGAGGTAAATTATTGGAATTAAAGAACTTCTATAGTAAAATGAAAGCAACTGATTGAAATTAATGTATTAATAAAGTTTTTACTATACTGTAGGTTAATTTTGGTTCACATCGTTTGAACGGGAGAAAAATTTGAAGCTCGAACATAAATCTACAAGATCTGTGTTTAAACGGAAAGTTTATTCACTACCACTTCACGATCGATAATAAATTTACAAATTATCGATTCTTACACAAATTGAACGTGTTTCTATATGCTTGCGGGCTACCAGTCTAACTGCGTGGCTTGACACAGCTAATAAATCAGTGGTCCCGAATTCACAGTGCCGCCATATTGGTACAGAGCGAAACCACCTCCGGCAGACCCGTAGCCAATATTGATTAAAGAATTCTCATTGAAACATTCAGTGAGTCTGATATTTTCGAATATAATTTTAATTCTCTCCGAATCACATTACACGGTAAATTGTTTTTTTTTAAATTAATTAACACTGATGGAAACTTTTTTACATAGACTGAAATTTTCTGAAATTTTAAACACCATGTGCATTGCAATTTTGCAGTATCATTTTTATTTTAATGAAAATGTTTGTAAATTTCAGGCAATAGATTTCTAATTTTTATATCTCGTATTTTTATTTTCCAAAAAAAAGTAAATTAATATTCAATTAATGTAAGGAATGTAAGCAAGATTTAAATTCCAGTACATTAAATTTCCAATTTATTTTTACAATCTACGGTTATTGTTCCTATATGCATCTAATCTCAATATACAAATAAAACCTAGCAAAACACGATCCTGTTCCAACAAGAAACCGTATTAAATCTGTCCTGAATGCAACGTTTGCAACTTGAAAAAAAGGCATTGTACCGAATAATCGATTTCGTGCTCGCTGTACCTAAATGTTTGACGAATATTTTCCATTTTGCCCCAATTCCTCTACACGAAGGTGTCTCCACCGGCGGTACTGCGAATACCGTTGTTACCGGCATCGCTACAATTCGTGTGCCTGGTCGACGAGGCTCTGACGTGCGCCGTTTCTCCGTGGCAAAATACGAGGGCTGATTTCACATTATCGCACCGTGTCGCCGTCACTACTCGCCACCCGTTTAATTATTGGCCTCCCGCTCCCTTTTCTTCACTGTTTCGACCCCCGGCGAATGCCGTGGCTCCTTCTCCGCGACCAGCCCCCCCCCCCCCCATATCCACCTCATTTCGAACACGGCATTGCACACAACACCGCGGCACCTTTGGCGCCGTCGATCTCGGCCGAGCTTCCACTTGCATATTCCGTGTACAGGATTACTCGAAACTGACCTGAATCCTCGACTGAAGCCTCGATTGGGAGGCCCGGGGAAGAGGAAAAAAATTCCCCCGATTTAAGTATGCACAACCCATTGATCGATTGATTATACAACGGGACTTCAAGGAATCGTTAAACCATCCACGTATGAATCATGAACCGTCAAACTATCGATGATCAACTCTCAGCGACAAAAATATTTCGTTAAAGGTCAATAAGTGAATAAATAATACGTTGTGTCAACGCAAAAATTGCAGGCACATCCCGGACCGAATATAATAAAATCAGGTGCCGAAGGTCTTCGATCCATGGCCCGTTGATAATGTGCAGATGCATATATAAATGTGTAAATCTATAAATGTTTGATTTCTGTAAAGGTCGTTAGCTCACTCAGTGAATAAATAATGTAGGATAAAAATGGTATATATGGCTCGGTTCATACATCATTGATTTGCGTGCTGGTTGGTGCTGGTCGGTGGGTCCCATTTGCCACTTTTGTCCTACACAATCCCTTCCGGACGAATTTCGAGTTGAATCGAATTAAATCTCGAGGAGCGACCACAATTCCGAATCACCGTGTGCATACGAGTAAAGAAAAAGGACCTCAGCTTTTATAGCTGCCAACTTATCGCGCTGTAATAGGCCGTCCCTTAGAAGGAGCTTGCTGAAAACTGATCCGCTGGTTTGCCGACTGGCTCTTTACCTCCCTACGATCCTGCAGCTACTTATAACATAAACCATGAATTAGGAACCATTAAACTATTCATGGTCAACACTTTCAAACACGAAAATGCTTCATTAAAGGTCAATAAATGAATACGTGATGTAGGATAATAGTGGTACATATGGCCCGGTTCACATATCAATAATTTATGTACTAGTTGTTGATGGGTCACATTCGCCACTTTTACTCTACACAATCCCTTCCGGACGAATTTAGAGTCGAATCGAATAGAATCTCAAAGAGCCACTACAACTCCGTATCACCATGTACATACGACTGAAGTCAAAGGAGCTTAGCTTTTATCGCTTCCAACTTGTCGCGTTGTAGTGGGCCGTCGCTTAGGAGGATCTTGCTGAAAACTGATCTGCTGGTTTGCCGACTGGCTCTTCACCTCCTCTGTCATCCACCAGATACTTATATGATACATGTCGTGAAACATGAACCATGAACCATTAAACTATTCATGGTCAACACTTTCAGAGACAAAAATGCTTCATTATAGGTCAATAAATGAATACGTGATTTAGGGTAATAGTGGTACATATGGTCCGGTCCACATATCAATGATTTATGGGCTAGTTGTTGATGGGTCACATTCGCCACTTCTACCCTACACAATCCCTTCCGGACGAATTTCGAGTTGAATCGAATAGAATCTCAAAGAGCCACTACAATTCCGTATCACCATGTACATAGGAATGAATTTAAAGGACCTCAGCTTTTATCGCTTCCAACTTGTCGCGCTGCAGTGGGCCGTCGCTTAGCCACCGATGACAACGACGACCCTCAGCAGGGGGTTTGCTGATTGGCTTCTTTACCTAACTACCATCCTGCGGGTGCTTTGCCATTCGTGTCGCGAAACATCGGCGCTCCGATAACAGTTTTACACGAATACCGACAACCGCAAAACTACACGACCAGCCGTTTACCTTATTCCGGTCTTCTACAATTCGCTGTAAGGTTAAGAGTTTAATCCTTAAATTAACCGCCTCTGTCTCGTTTCCATCTGGTTCACTCGACAGTGTTGCTTATCGCCGGGCCGATCGAGTCCAATGTGACGGCAAAGCATTGCGTTCTCCCCCTGACACGCATACCTAATCAACGGTCCTATACACAGCGGGCAGGTGCGAGATATCCGGTGAAGTGTCGAGCCTCGGGCGTGAGGATTTTATTGAACGTACCGTAGCAAAGACTCGTGTTTTCCGATTACCTTATCTAGCCGCTCGCTGGAAGTTTAACGAGGATTGAACTCGACGTGAATAATCCCGCTCGCGATTATTTATACTGTACTGTTATCAAGAGCTGGCGCTAAATTCTCATCGATTTTTTTTTTTTACAATTTACTGCATCGCCTGTGATGAAAAATAGATATCCGCTATTTTCGCTAATTAGCAAAAAATTTTAATCTGTCGGGCGGAAACTTACCTGATATCGGGCGCTTTGCCACCGACCCTATGGTTGATTTAGCGCGATAAGCTAATAAAAATGCGGCTTTATCGTCGTTCGCCTACCACTTAATGAATTATCACGAACATAATGGTCGCGAAGTCTGGGGAATTAGCAAGACACTAATTCTGGCAATCGTATACCTCGTTATGGTTTCCTCTCAGTCGTAATTATCTATATTATTATCAAGTTCACGTCGATTGGATATTCACACCGATAAGGGAGAGCCGGGCAAAATGGGACAACGGGCAAAAACTCAATTTTCCAATAATTGTTGGATGCCTTATTTTGTCCCAACGATACATCCGGATTTCCAACGGCGTTTTGTCCCATTCACCGCCACCATCCAAAAGTGGTTGGACAATTGCAATTTTCTCCATTATTCCGTTTTGCCCCACTGTCCCATTTTGCCCCGCTCTCCCCTACTCACAGATACTGACAGATAGGGTAAAAGTGGGGAATATGGCCCGGTCCATATATCATTGATTTTCGTGTTAATCGAGGTGGGCCATATTCACCACTTTTACCCTACACACACGGCTACTCGCAATTCTCACACAGATAGGGTGAGCGGGGCAAAATGGGGCAACGGGGCAAAACGGGGTTTCTGGGCAAAACGTCATTTTCCAATAATTTTTGGATGCCCATATTCGCCCTATCGGATACATCAGGCTTTTCTGCCCAGTTTTGCCACCTTGTCCGATCCAAAAATGATTGGAAAATTTAGTTTTGCCCAAAAACCCCGTCAGATTCTCGTAGATATTCACGCGAATCTGTGAGTTAGTTTCAATCGAATCATCTCGAAACTTTATCTCAAACGGATGACACGGTCCGGAATGAAAGAGATAATCGCGATGACTCGATCAATTGATTTCAATCTAAGAACGGGCGGTCAGTGGCTGAACGCCAGCAACTCGTACCTCCATTAAAGTCGTCCTTTCGCCGAATGCGTAAATTCTCTCCGTCCTCCGAAGTTCCGTGAAATCTTAAAGTTTCTGTGTGGCTAGGAAAGGAGGCGTTAATCCCTCTCACGTGGCTCCGTCGTCTAGTTCGTATTCACGGGATTTACTGCCTGGGAGTAACTATCCCGAGAGAAACTTGGGCAATACTGTCGCCGGAATGTCCCAGCAGAGCTATTCCCCGACGCAGGAACAAAGTTAAATACCGATGCGCGCAATAGGAAACTAGCAATTAGCTACAAATCAGCGCGCTCGCGAAAGTGTTCAACGGATCTTATTCTTTGACTCGGCTTCTTGTAATTACCAAACGGAGCGACGACTTCCCGACGGCTTCTACATGAAGTTTCCAGTCGTCTCCCTGTCCTCGGTCGTTGCGGGGCAGATAAATCGTGGCACAACGGAGCTACAAGAGAGTCATTATATACGCTTGTTTGTCGACGACGAAGAAATAAACGAAGCGGATAAGTAGAGACGGGTAATAACCAGCGGCGACATACACTTTTTTTTGTATATCTTGTCCGGAGGCGCTTTGACCGTTCCACCGGAGTTGGACCACTCGCCCCGACGAGCGGGAAACAAAAAAGGCCCCTCAGCCACATTCCGTGCGCTGATCCTTTTGCCGTTCACCCGGCAACCGAGAGTCCTCGAGGAGAGAAATCCGCCCGACCGGGTTGTCGGTCGACGCACGGGTCGTATCGCTTCCAGCGGTACTCGGCGACCCCGCCGCTAATTGTATTTATCGATCTCCCCGGAGTTACCGTACTCTTGGACTTAGTTTGATAACACCTGGAGATCTGGACGAAACTCCAGTGCCCTCCGATAAGTCGCCGCCGGGTAAGATTCGGAAAGTTCCGCTAATTGCGACCAAAGAAGGAATCTTGTGTCGCTCTGGTGGATCGCGATTTTTGTTATCGCTTCCTGATCACACTTTTCGCTACCCAACTACGCGATAGCATTTTATAAAAATAAAGTTATCAATCCATAATTCTTGAGAAAGGTCGACTAGGAAGGTTACGGTCGGATGGACGAAAATGAATATTGCATGAACTACAAAAGTCACGTCCGGCTTGTCTCCGGAGGCCTAGTAGCTTCGGTCAAGCCGAGCTTTCGTTGTCGCGGGAGATCGAAGGGCCAAAAGCGCGGTATAGGAAACCGGGGCTATTATTATGGTCTGCCGGGTGGTCTCGAACGTCCGCGCAATCTTCCAGAGCTCGGGCTGGAGAGAGTAATACCTCGAGATATAGCGATGTACACCCCAGCTAGCTAAAACCACCCCGGATATTTATGTGCGTCCTTGTGTGCTTTCTGCGCGAGGTGGGGAGGGTCGGGCGGAGGGTTGAGCCCCGGTGTACGACTGCGCGTGTGCATAATGCAAGGTTACACGTGCGCGTGTACATATGAGTGATATTACGCGTCAGTGGCGGTGGAGGATGTACACGTACATGCAGTGCGTTACGATGTGTGTGTGCAGTAGTACGAGACGGCTGTAGTGTAGGACGGACGGGCATCCACGAGAGCACCTGGTAGGGATTTGCATGAGACAATATCTCGTCTGATTTATTCCTCCGGCTTGGCGCAGGCAACGCCGGGTAGCGCATGCTCGTTTAGTCGTGTGCGGGCGAGGAGTCGGATGGCGAACGGGACTGCCGCCTTCCCCGGGTTGAAGGAAAAAGAAGAAGATAGACATGTCTGAAGGATTTATTTCTTGCCGGTTTGCGTCAACTCCCACATTTTTCCGAAGAAAAGCCATAAGAATAAGGTTTTAGCCCACCGTCTCCGGGCATCCAACGACAACCGAGCTTTCGTTGTGCTCGGCAAACTTTTGCGACATCGCCGAAGCAGCTACTACCCCTAGGCTATTTTGCTGCTATTTTCATGCACCTGCGGTCACCGAGAGAACCCAACGTTGCGGGTAGGAACGCGTTCAATCGCAAAAACCAAAGTTGCGTCCCTTACGAGCACTCTGCAGTTCCGTTCAGTTTATCGGGATTCGACGAATTTTATGCCCGTCGCAAGATCTGATTCTGTTTATCCGGTTTGACACTTCTTCGCGAAATCCTACCGTGAGGCATTGGCGAGATGCATGAGTGGCTGTCGCACGGGAAGTATATTTCACTCTGATCTGGTGCACCGCCGATAGAGATCGACCGGGAGAAGATGATGGTGGCGAAACCGACGATGACATATGCGCATCATACAGATGTACATCATAAATATGCACAACATACAGACGTACATCATACAGATGTACATCATACAGATGTACATCATACAGATGTACATCATACAGATGTACATCATACATCGTACATCATACAGATGTACATCATACAGATGTACATCATACAGATGTACATCATACAGATGTACATCATACAGATGTACATCATACAGACGTACATCATACAGACGTACATCATACAGACGTACATCATACAGACGTACATCATACAGACGTACATCATACAGACGTACATCAT